>BSBM01002695.1:0-184374 GCA_027924585.1 Larix kaempferi
GTGGTTTAGAGAGAGATAGATAGGAATATGGATATTAGTGGTTAGGGGTTCAGAGATAAAGAGATAGGGGCTAATGTGTTTAACAATAGATAGAGAGATTTGGGGTTAAGAGTTTAGAGAGAGAGAGAGAGAGAGAGAGAGAGAGAGAGTCTCGTTGTTAGGGGTTTAGAGTAAGAGAGAGGGAAATATTGGGTGTTAGGGTTTTAGAGAGAGAGAGATTGAGGGTTAGGGGTGGGGTTAGTTGTTTAGAGAGAGATAGAGAGATTGGGGTTAGGGGTTAAGAGAGAGAGAGAAAAAGAGAGAATGGATGAGAGTGGATAATGTAACTAAGGTTTAGAGGAGGTTAAAGTTATAATTAACAAGGAAAGAAATCCTAACTCCTAGGTTGCTTGAATAGAGTTGTCAACAAAGGGGGGTCCCTCGTTAGACCACTTTAAAAACCTTGTGTATACATGGTCGACCACCCAACTTGGGGCGTACTGGGAGGGCTTCTCTGGGAGTTACCTCCCTCCACCTATTACTAGCGCAACGGCGTCCCAGTTTCCAGCTACAACAAAGGCACATGTGTCAAGATACCGAGTTAGGAAATTGTTTCCAGGCAATTTCCCAAAATGGTCCTTTGAAAACACTCTATACAAGACTTTCAATAAAACCGCTATGGTCCACATACTAATGCAAAAAATATAAAAATATATATACAGTTTAATATTCAAAAAATAATAATTCCCACTATGTTATTCTCATTTAAATATTCCAATTAAATTTATATATATAACCATGAAAAAAACAATGAAAAACAATTTACCAAAAGTAAACAAGATAACAATTTATAATCTAACAAAGCTTTAAACTAAGAACGATTAACTAGAACTCTAACCTATTTCAACAAACTCACACTTATTAACTTGAACTCTAAACTATTTCAACAAACTCTTAATTATTAATACTAACTATTTTAATATGAAAAAAAAAAACTTAATGATTAAAAATAACATTGACAAAAAGTACAACAAGTCTCCATGTACAACATAATAGTACTAATTACAAGAAAATATACATTTCAAATCATCTCTTAAAATTCTATACAAGAAAACAATATGGAAAATTAAGTCTTAATTTTTAAAATACTAGAAGAAAATTATGAAAATTTCACAACATTTGCTTAGTAAAAGTATGAAAATTGAGCAAAGTTAAAATAAACACAAAATTTAATTTTTGAATTAGAAGAAAATTATGGAAATTTCACAATGCTTAGTAAAAATATGAAAAATAAGCAAAGTTTAAATAAAAACAAAAATTTAGTTTTTGAGTTAAGAAATATAATTAAATTAAATTCATAATTATTAAAAACAAACATAGAAAAAAACTAAATACTTTTATAAAATTAAATATTGCTATTAAAGAGATAACTCTCCCCTAGTTTTCTACTTCCTATTTGATAATCTATTTCTTTAATCTTACCTAAATACGATTCCAAGTCCTTTAGATTATGAAGAGAAGGCTAAGGCAATAATCAAAACCCATTGCCAAACCTTTTAACTTTACTCCATAAAAAAATAAACAAAATAATAAAATAAAAAGTTAACTTAGTACTAACAAAACTAAACAAATATTAAATATAAATTCTAACCTAACTATTTGAAATTTTATTAAACATATAAATAAATAAATAAACATTAAAAAGCAATGAAAATAAAATAATAAAAATAACAAGAGAGTAATGTATACTAATTCTAAGTTCACTTACACCATTCTAACAATGCCTACAACTAAGCTACAATTCTCACATACATTTATTTAATCTAAGCTTTACATTTTTTAGTTAGAAATAGATGTTTAATTTGAAGTTTTTTGAAAAAGAAATTTATAGCAAATTTTACTCCAAATGTATAAAAAATAAAGTGTGTAAATAAAGTATTATAACAATTTACAAGACCAAATAAAGTATTATAACAAATTGGAGTTAAAATATCTAAATAAATTGATAGTTTGCAATAAATCTAAATAATTAATATTTTTTAACATAGCTAAATAAATTTACCTCATAAAATAATAGTGAGAAGAGCGATTTTTAATCAAATTACGGATATCGAGTAAAATGCCCAAAACAATATATTTGCCTCAAACCACAAAGATTAGTTGACCTATAATAAATATTTCTTTTAAATTTTCAGTATGCAATTTGTTCATATAATTAGACTAGTTAACACAAACTTAAATTGGAAAGAAAAAAAAAATCAATAATTTCCCGTAAAAGCACATAAAAATGAAAATTATATCCTAAACCAAAAAAGTCAATAATTTGCAATAAAAGAACATACAGAAAAGTAAAAAACTATTGGATTTTAAAAACAGAACATGAAATGGGCTCGTGCTGAGTTTCAGACGTCAGCATTGGGCCTGTGGAAGCGACGCGAAGGATACACTCGACTTGGTAGAAGCAGGGTAGGAATTTGGAAAAAATTTCACCCGTCAAAACTGACGGTCTTTATACAATATATAAACATTTCTACAATTTCTTTGTTTTTTATGACGGGAAATATAAAATTTAGACCGTATTTGACGGGCAAAATGGCCCATGACGGGCATTTTGCCCGTCAAAATCCAACCCTGGGTAGAAGCGTCAACTCTCATAATACAAATGCGAAGCCTAATCATTACTATGTCATGATGTTTCATCAAAAATTCAGAAAATTATTTTTACACGTTAATATTTCCATATTACATTTCTTTTAAGAATAATATTTTAAATAATTACTAAAAAAATACTTTAAATAATCCAATATATAAGACTTATAACATTTCTTTTAATAAAAATATTTTAAATAATTAAGAAAAAAATACTTTAAATAATCCGATATATAAGACTTATAGAATAAATACAATTCATAAATCATAACTACTAAATATAACTTTTTCTTTTTCTGTTATGAATTGCAATAATGGTATGTCGATTCCAAAATCACTTTGTCCTTTCATTGATGAAAAAATAAATTTATTTGAAAGAATCGGAGTTAAGTTGTAATGTCAATTCTATATTCAAAAAGATATAAAAAAAATAGAAAGAAAATACACCTATAACATGATATCCAACAAGCAATATCATTTAAAAATATTTTATTCGCAATATTTTATTTTATAAAACATGATACCCAACAAGCAATATCATTTAAAAATTGAACATACCCAATCCTTGAAGCTATGCCAAGCTCGACTGATCTGCGGACGAGGGAGCAACAGAGCTCTACGATCACATGATCTACGGCCCAAGCGGATGCTCCTGGATCACAGGTTCTGCTGCCCTAAATGCATTATTACTGTGAATTCATTATTACTGTGATGTGGAGCATTGCAGTATACCAAATATGAAAGGAAGTATGGAACCTCAAGAACCTTACACTGAGGATTTCCGTGGGTCTGGAAAAAATAAGCGATCTGATTAATTCAGTTTCAATGAAGCATTGACAAGATGTTGTGCAAGAATTATAATAAGCTTTTTACAGGGACAAACAGTAAAGATATTTCCCTAATTAATTCATTCAAAATTTGAACGAAAAGTGGAAAAAAAATGAAGCAGAAAATGAAGCTTCTTACAGGGACAAACAGTAAAGATATTTCCCTAATAATTATTTTATCTACTTTTAAACCACAGAACACAAACTTGATTTGCGGATAAATCAGAAAAAAAGCTGCAGTAAAAAGAAAAAACTGAAAGCTCCTTATCCCAGATCTAGAAAATTGTCATTCTACTAACCACTGGAGTTGGAGAGGAGGGGGCCGCAGCAGGAGTTGTGGGTGTGGGATTACTAACCACCGGAGATGGAGACGAAGGGGCCGAAGCAGGAGGAATCGAAACCGAAACCATGAACAAGAAACAAATTAAACATAGAATTAATTATCACCCTCCTTCTCGTTGAAGAAACGGACTATGAGAAACAAACAACAACTACATCAATTAGCTAGTATAAGAACATTACAATCCTTTCAGCTTACTGATTACCAGTAGGTGATTTGCATCCTGAAGATGATGAGGTAATTACCAGTAGGTGATTTGCATTGGCTGACAGGCGGAGTAGTAATTTTGCAGGCGCCTGGCAGAGCGAGAGCCCGAGTTTGGTTTATAGGAATCCGCAGGGAGTAGTATTGGTCGGTCCTCCCTCTTCTCACCTCTGCCAATGTCCATTCGAACACATTACGAGAGAGAGATCCAGAGCGCAATGGGGCTTGAAAAGATGCTTTTTATCCAACGGCAAGTCACTTTTATTTTAAAAATTCAAACTGAACCGTTGATTCAACACTGCTTTTTTATCCAACGGCAAGGGAGTGTTATTTAAGAAATTCAAATAGAAACGTTGATTCGAAGTTACTTTTTGATCCAGTTAAGTTGAACGGTTGATTCAACTCGAGATTCGAATTGAATGGTTGGATGGCAGTCTTGTTCTGATCAAAGGGGCTTATGCTTTACTTACAACGTGCCTTACAAATTGAACCGTTTGATGACATCATTGTAATTTGTTATGATCAAGCCGTTGAGTTGGGTGATGTTGGAAGCATGATTGTTGACAGCTTGCATTTTGAATTTATTTTACATATTTGCAAATCCAACGGCCACATCATCCATGTATTAATTTAAATCGACCGTGGAAATGTTTTAGGTTGAATTATTACTTTATTTTAAATTGGGAAAGGGTTAACAATAATTGGGTCGGAAATTTTAATTTTATAAAAAAAAATTCTTTTTAGTTGTAGTTTTTGTTATTATTATTATTATTATTAATTGGATTTATTATTATTATTATTATTATTATTATTATTATTATTATTATTAAATGTAGCTTTTGGATAATTTTTTTATGATTTTAACTTTTATTCATTATTAAATTAAAAAAATTATTTGAAAATATGTAAGAAGACAATACTATGAATTTGGTAAGGGTTATTTTTCATTTAATTGGAAATTTTAATTTTATATAAAAAAGTTCTTGTTAAATGTAGTTTTGGATCAATATTTTTTTGTTATGATTCTAACTCATATCCATCGTTATATAAAAAATTATTTGAAAATATGTGAGAAAATAATATTATGAATTTGGTAAAGGTTAACTATAAGTTAGTGGGAACTTTTAATTTTATCTAAAAAAGTTATTGTTAAATGTAGTTTTGGATCAATATTTTTTTTATGGTTCTAACCTCTATCCATTATTATATTAATAGAATTATTTGAAAATATATGAGAATGCAATATTATGAATATGAAAACATGTGGGAAGGCAAAAAAAAATTATGAAGATGAAACATTTTAGGGGTTATCATGTAATTAGTATTGCATGTATGCATGTTTAAATATTAATCATTAATTTTTTATTTATTCAAACAACATATTTGTTAGGAATAGCCATGAGGGGTGGCTCATTAGATGGAGCTTCCAAGTTTAAGACAAGTAGATATTTTTTTTCCATAGATAAAATTTGTAATTATTATTTAAAGTGAACAAAAAATACATTATGTAGATGCCTTAAAGCATTTGGGAAGTTCTTGAAGAAACTTCTTTTATAATAAAAATAATGCTATAAGAGGTATCCAAAATCTCTTTAACATTTTTGTTATTTGATATGGGTTTTCAAGAAATTGTGTGTATCCATTTGTTTAGAAGTAACAACACCCCATAATTTATTTTCTCATAAGAAAATCCATAGGTCCTTAATTTTTATCTCTAATTTTACTTGTCATCCTTGGTTGCATGACTCATCCTCTCAAAATTTGTCTAATTGGTCATTCATCCCTCATAATATCTATGGCTCACTAGCTATGTTTTGCACTACTTGAGAGTTTGAATTTTTTTTGAATCCACTTCTTTATGTTAAGCGTTTGCTTGTTTTGAATTATGGCATAATCGGTCCATCATGTTGCAACTGAACCTAACTTCGCATTATGTGATGTGCATTGCAAAGATAACTATCTCTCCATGACATGATGGGTCGCATACTTGAGAGAATTTCCCCTTGCGATATACTCTCACATGTCACACCATCCAAAGTTTTACCCATGCGACACATCACAAATACAAATCTCTTCCCATGTGTGACATGTCACATCATCCAATGCATTTTCCCACATGACATATCATAGCCTTGAAAGAATTCATCACATGCGATGTGTCACGTAGACGAAATATTCTCCCATGTGACATATAACAATTGCACGTCATGCTTAATTGGGACATGTTGTAGCACCAATCCATCTACTCTTGTGATACATTACATAGTTCCAAAACTTTTTTCAGACTCAATACATCACATCGCCCAAGACACTCTTTCTCATGGTGTACCAAATCCTCCAAAGATCACTCTCTCACGGCATGTCAAATACACAAAGGACTCTTCCCCCACGACTGGTTATGACTAGGAAAAGTATGGATACCCATGACACATTGCATCATCCAGGCCATTCCTACCCACAACGTGTCACAACCCTGAGGCATTTTCCCACATGACACATCCTGAATTCAAAGCCACACTTCAGTGACATGTCGAAACCCTAAATTCCTACCTACCTGGGACACATTCTTAATCACCAATGACTTCCCCACTCATGATACATTATCGTAGTCCTAAAAAAATTCAACTTGAAATACAACACATCCTTGATACGTATTCTCAACAGTGATACTCTCAACATGTTGTTACTCTCTTTGACTTCCCAATAGATGATATGATTGTTGAAACACATCATGGGAGTGCTTCCCTCTTAGATATTATCTTTCAAACATATAAATAAAAGGCCAAGGTAATGAAAAAATGCATTGTAATGATATAATGCCAAAAAGTAAAGAAAAAATTGACTATTTCCAATGAGGCCCACATAATCGAATCTATGATACTTAGCACAATAAATGTGGGGGAATTGAGCAAATTGGGAAGATCGAGGTCAAATCCATCGCAACCCACCTCGACATTTTGACCATAAAACCATAGGCAAGTCATTTTTTCATTACTTTCTTTTGATTTGGTAATTAATGGTAAAGGAAATTAAAACAGAGATGAATCATTTATGCATTAACCAAGGAAATACCTAACCAGGAGCTACATAGAAATGAACGAATACCATGGAAATGTCTCGTTGGTGGCTAATTAAATTCATACCTTGAACAATTTTTAAAAACCAAGTGTGATAACATTTTTCATGATGGTGGAATCTATACTTATAGGGTTTCTCATGATGGAGAGATCAATAGCAAACTCAAGCTGGGTGATAACCCCACTCTCAATTTCTTGTTGGATAGGTTGATGGAAATACAATCGATCAACACCCCATTAGTGAATGCATTTGTGTTTTTGATCCCAACCGAGAGAGCATTTCCTTGAGGGTGAAATCGCGAACCTGGGAAACACTTTGGTGACAAACAGAGTGAAAAAAACGAAGCGCGGGCAGATGATCACGCAAAAAAAAGTCAAACTCAAACTCTAGGCCGAGAGTTTTGAGAGTTCAAACTCTGGGCTGAGAGTTTAAAAAACTCTAGGTCGAGAGTTTGAACCAATCACCACGCTATATTTTAAAAAACTCTCTCGGATGAGACTTTGAACTAAACTATGGGCCGAGATTTTTGAAGACATTTTCTCGCCCGAGAGTTCTTGGTCAACAATTCCAGCACCATTTCTGCAGAATTCATAAATGTGTCACTTTAACAAGGTCGGACCACTGCAAAACATGAGAATTACATGTCAGAGTTTATACCAGTAGATTCACCATTCAATCTACTTTCTAGTAATATAAGTTTTTTTCAGTTTCATTTAGGATTACTATTTTTTTTCTATTTTTTTACTAAACTTTATCACTCAAAAATTAAGTCACTGAAAAATCAGTCACAATGAAAATTCAATATCATCACAATGACGAAGCCAAAAAAATTTAAAAAAATACAAGGATGTTCCTTGAAGTTTCTTCTTCAATGGGTTGGTTTTAGTTTGTTTGATAAGAGTAACATTTGAAAGAAAATGTGAAGACAAAAACATGTGTCGATAATGCACCATTTTCTGAACATATGTTGTTTCGATAAATAATAAAAAATAGTTCCCAAGTCTTAAAAAACTCGAAATATAGTCCAAGATCAAGTTTAGTGTGTGTAGATTATGAGCATACAATTTTGTTCCCTAAAGTGAATAACCATCTATCAAAAAACCATCGTCAACACAGGTCACTCATTATCCATACTTAAAATTTTCAAGTATATGCCGTTGGTTGACAAAATTTTTGTCCCACGATGTGTCCATAAAAAAAAATTAAAAAAAATATGAGTAGAAAGCTAATTCAATTCTACAAAACCTTTGTGTTTACTTCAAGTTGAAATTCCTAAGGGAGATATGGGTTTGAAGAGGTCGAAGTTGAAAAACATAAAAATTAACAGTTTTTTTTGTCAAAAAGAAGCCAAAATTGTTTCCCAACTTCATGTTTTCACCCTTAAAATTTCATAGTTTGGGGCTAAAAATAGGAAAAAAAGGGTGAAGAATGTTGCTCAAAACAATCACAAATGAATGGCTATGGTTGGATATTCTTTCATGAATCTATCCTTTCTATCTGACAAAAAAAACACATCAACCTCCCCTATCTTATCTTGTATCTTGTTGCAAAATACCATGCTTGCACAAAAGCCTCATCGTGGAATGAAACTATCCAACCGAGGTAGGGAACTAACCATTATGATTCGTTTAGTTATTGCACCTATTGTTTCATGCATATGAGTGTTTTTGAAAATGTAGGTTGAAAATGGAACCCAAGAGATGACAAAGTCAAAAGGAGGTAGTACTAGAAACAAGTCTAGAGAGAGATGAATCTATTGAGCTTGAGATAGAAGAGGATATAGTTATACTTTCTCGAGCAATTTATGAGGACACCAAATGCATAATCGATAAAGAGACTAGTCAATAGTGGAGTGAAATATACCAAAAATTCAACCATGACACCTATGCTAAACTAATGTATACTTCCATGACATTAGACCTAGATGAGGGGGTATATTATCTCATCATAACATCATGAATACATAGAGTAGTTTCTAAATCTAAAATCCTCCCACATATAGAAACACTTTCTTGGATCATAAAGCATAACGGCATAGATTGTAGAATCGTTAGAGATACAAAAGGAAAGTTAATAGCTTCTTTCTTGACTTCAAATATTGAATTAATGTACAAATTCCTGAATCCTCAAGTGGACCTTAGAAAGGATGGGCTATTAGAATTTAAGATTAATTACCATGAGTTATTAAAAGCCTGGTTGGTAAACAAGAGAGCTTTCATAGCAAGGAAGACTAGATAATACTACATTAAGTAATTAAACACACCTTACAAAATAAAACTAGTAATGATTAACAGGTTATATGGAGAAGCACATGCTATTTTTTTCAAAGAAGCATGGGTTCCATTGATTCTCTAGATAACCCAAGATGTAACAATATTCAATTTGGCCATTATTCTCTTAACTTATCTCACACAAGCCATATCCAAACTAAAGCATGCAACTCCATGGAGTCCTCCATCATTTTATATGTTTGCTTACTTTATGGATACCATATGTGCATCCAATAACTTCCCCATAATGAATTGGAACTGACAACTCAGTGACCCCCCTATACATGTGTATTTGCAAGTGTTATGGGAACATAAGTATAGAATTCACTATCACAAGATCTTTGATTATTTATTGGAATATGTCTACAAATTTTTATTCCACGAACCCACTTAGTGCATGTCAAATGAGGCTATGCAATATCTAAGTGCCATTAGATATCGGTATATGTTACCACCTAGTATGCACATGGTTTTCACCAGACAAAATACTTCATCTAGCGAAGTACCTTTGAGTCTCCCCATCCAGATGAGGAAACCTTCTACCCAATTGCATGTCCTTTTGCGCTTACTTTGTCATGGTCAAAGGAAGTTGTTTGAATTTTTTTGACATCCACTACATGTGTAAAATGGATAGCCTGAGTGAGTCACTCATGTTATGAAATCTTTGGAGTGTTTTTTTAACCTAGATGAACTTGTATCTTAGTGATTGGATTTCATCCTTGTTCTTTCACTCACACCTCCAAAAGAAAAGTGTGTTATAACATAGGTTCCTTGGGATGGTGTCTAAGTCCTTACAATCCAATGTCAAAATTAGAGTCATTCACTATGGCTCTAGAAACATGCATGACCTATTAGATCCCTTAGGGGTACAAAATTCACAATTAAAACTATATAAAAGAGGTCAAGGGCGTAAAAAATTCAAAAAAAAAAATTTAGATCACCTCCTCCCCTCAAGGGGGGTGTATGCAAGTGTCTTAAATCATATAAGAAAGAAATGTGGTGCCATCTCATAATGCATGAAACATTGGGATATCCTCCTAAAGGTGGCACCCCTCCTCATGAATCAACTCCTAGTGGTGGCATTGGTATGTGTTTCAATCTCCACCAAAGGAGGGCACCCTCCCCTAATTCCATAGTTAACTCTAGAGATGGAGTATATCTCCTATGTTGAATGAGATCGTCCTCTAGATGTGGCACATATATCCTTTATTTGCATGAGATATCCCCTAGATGTGGCACTTGGTGGCCTAGTTCACTCACCACTTACTTGAGTTCTCCTCTAGGTGGTGCATTAGGGTTTTGAAGTTCTTAATTAGGGTTTTGGATTGATTCTCCATGTGTCACCATCTCCACTCATACATGAATTATCCCAATGGGGCTGCATCATTTCCTTCTTCACCTATTTAAGAGAGGCTCCCCCTCTCCTATTGTTGTTGGCTATTTGTGGAGGAAAAGTTATTGTAATGATATCTTTCTCTCTTAATGAATTTATGGGAATAAATTGAATACTTTGGAGGTCATGTATTAGTTGGTTTATTATATGATATATGTTTGTTTTATTCATTTCATATATAGTTAATATGCTCTAGTTGTGCTTGTATTTATTTCCTTTGTTGCATGTTTTCCCATTGAAAGGGTATTGCTACCTAGTTGGCATAGATATTTCTAGTTTGATTATATCTTAGTGCTAGGCTACCTTAAACATATTTTTTCTATCTATTTTCCTTTTAGAGATTGTTGTACTAACATCTTCTAGGTAGTCTACATCATACAACATAAAGAGGAGATCCATCTCCTTGTATAACTTCTTCTTTTGCATGTTAACCATAAGATCCAAGTAGATCGGGGAATTCCTAGAGATTCCCTTTGCTCTTGTATCCATTTGAGGTAAGAAAATCCAATAAAAAGAATCTAAGTGACTCCATTTATTTTGAAAAAGTATTCCTCTTCTATTCCTCTAACCCTCGTATTTTTTAAATATTTCAATCAATAATTTACAATGCATGCTCAGTTAGGATTTTTTTTTAATATCTAGCTACATATGATTTAGATCTAATCTACTCATGTGAATGTATTATATTATTTTTTGCATATAATTTATATCTTATATAAGATCTAGGCTAAAGAGTCTTAGCGCATGCATTCCAAATTTCATTATTGCACTTAGCTCTTGTACAATGCAATTTAACTACTTGCATGTTGTTGTAAATTAGTGTAAATAAATATTAATTGGTATCTTATCTTATTTTATCTCACTTACCACTTGGTGTACATAAATCAAATATCATGATATGGACCCTTACATTTTTTTAGATTCACAGTCCTAAGCTCCTCCTTTTATTGTTTTTTAATCTAACAAATTTTGGTAGGTTAAACCCCCATCTAAAAGAGATCTATGGGATTCCTTCTGGGGCTTGTCCACTACTATTTTATAGATATTACTTGTATGTTTTGGAAAGAAAACATGCATACAAAAAGGCAGTCGGGACTGACCGCGATTCAACACCCTAGGGTTCCCACTAAATAAGACATCTTCACAATCACTTTCCTACATTAATTATCTAACTATTGTAATCCTAATTATTGGCCATAAGGAACAACAATAGGCATTCTAAGGGATGCATATACTATTGTAACCAATCAAGTAGGGTTGTGGTATCACATCCCCCCTACCCCCCTTGTTATAGGTCAAATCTGCACTTCTTCGTCCGTGATCACATTGCCCTATCGATCACAGAAAAGGACACTATGGATGGAAGAGTTGGGTTGACCTTGGATGATTTATTGCTGAGATCACACATATTTAGCTGAAAATCATATTTTTCTGCAGTTTTCACTATGTGTGCGCTACTATTGTCACTGACGTCTAGCATTCTAAATGTTAGTTCTACTGAAGATAACCCACGCACTTATCCCAAAAGATGTGTGTGCTAGTTGTAAAGAGCACTAGTTGCATACTATGCACTGGTCTACTATTATGATACCTGCGCACATGTTAAGATGAAATGAAAAAATATATTAAGATTACGAATTGGGATTAGTTGACGTTGGTTTGTAACTCCCCCAACCTCCCAATTCAACTGCCTCACGAATCTAACTTCTAGCCTTGTCCCATAAATACAAGGGGAATACATGAAGCAGAGGTTAATGAAGAAGAAGCTATTGTTACGCTGAAGGATTTTCTAAGTCATTGTGAGGAGCAGGAACCCAGGACTCGGTTGCAGAATTTTTTGGACAAATCAGGTATATTTGTACTTAACCACATTTATTTGACAATAAAAGGTGGAAATAACCTTCCTATCTCAATGGAATGTATATTTTATTGAATGTTTGATTGTGATTGATGTTAAATTGTTTTCAATTTCATTATAGATATTACAGTCAAGATATGTTGAGGAAGGTTGATTTGTTTTGCAGGTACATTACTGTGGAAGATTGGGCGAAAGCTAGGACAAACCATCATTAAAAAGGTACTATTTTCGGAATCCTAATCTGATTTCCTTCATAGTGATTAATGAAAAGAATAATGTATTGACCTGTCACCCCATGTAAGTTGGTAGTGTCATCTCCCCCACTATAGGGTATATTCTTGCACAACATAACTGGCGACTCCACTAGGGAGCACCAGTTGTTTCTACTCTGGGGACTTGTCTAGGTTTTCTTTTAGTTTTTACAGTCTATTGGTTTTCTGAGAGGTTCTTATAGGTTACTTTGCTTTCCCTTTTTATCTTGAATCATTTCAGTCCGACTGAGCAAAGCTTTGTTTATTGCTTTAAGTCCCTGTGTACTGGTCTTATGTGCATATAGAAGTGCACTTTCTTCCTTGTGCGCTAGTTTCCTTGAAACATAGCCGCACATTTTGTGTTGCAGGCATTGGTTGTTATATCAGATAGAAGCGAATCTTTCCTGTAGGTCTAATCCTTACACCAGGGTTAGGTTTCTAGGTTTTTCAGTCTACTTTTGGCATTTTCCTTGCTTCTCTGACTGTTACTAATACATGTTTGTGTTCTTTGAGTCTTGTTTAACCCCTTGAAAGTTCCTTTGGATTGCTTCAACACTTGTTTTAGGTGTCTTTTCTTTTTTTTAGGCCTTTTGAAGCTGTGCACAACTCTTTGCTAGGTACAGTAGTGCACTTGTTTCCCTAGATGCATGTTGCATTGATACAACCCTGTGCACTCAACGCTTGTTGTCTGTTGCAATACTTGTGCACTTTTACTGAGTCTTGACTTGTTTTTTAGGGTTTTGATCCCAGTTTGAGTTTTTGGGTGATTTTTGAAAGGTTTGATGGTCTGGATACCTTTTGAACTTCTGTTTAGGTCAGTATGAGTTGGTTGAATCCTTCTGGTTAGCTTTTCCTTTGAGTTTGTGTGGCGGTAGAGTTACCTTGGTTTGCTTGCCTACCCTATTTTTTTGGCATATGTTTTTCTTGGGTTTTGATACTTAGGAGCAACCTCTTGGTTTGTTTTTCCTGTTGCATGCATCTGTTTTCCCTTTTTCTTTTACATCTCGTTCCAAATTTAGAGTTTTTCATTTGAACAACTATGTAGGTCAAGTCTTTGTCAAGTATATTGATTTGTTTGGTTTAAGCCTTTAGGTTTTTCATCTTTACCCACACTCTTTTTAGATCTTGCTTGTTTCCTTTTTCAGATTCATTTTCTTTTGAAAAGTAGAAGAAAAGATCAAAAATTGAAAAGTGGTAGCATAGTTGTAAGATTTGCCATTATTGTTTCGAAGTAGGATAGATTATTTTTCTATTTGCTTTGATAATTTACAAAGAAAATTGAAAAAATGCTTATGCTTAGGTTTTCCCATTTCTCTTTTTGAAAGACATAAACGAAAAAACAAAAAGAGTCTTTGTGAAGTTTTAAAAGCATCATTTGTACACACTTTGATTTTTGTCGAAACCATACCACACACTTCACTACCCTTCTTAAGTAAAAAGTAGCTTCTAAAAAGAAAATTTAATAAAATTAATTAGCAACTTTTTCTTTTTATGTGTTACACAACATCAACTAGCTTCTAGGCTAGGGTTTCAGGGTAAATCACTTTAAACTACCTGAAATCGGTTTCATTGCTCAATAATCATAGTAAGACAATCTCTTATGTAAATCCACTTATATCAAAATATCCTGGGAATGCTCTACTCAAACCAAAGTTAAGAACGAGGCCGTGTGCGACTTGAAATGTTGAGGATACCCCCTCACTTTCCTTTCAAACATAAACCAGAGACGATTTGCATACGAGGGTCCACTAGTACTTTTAAGTGCTTTTAAATTTTGGGATTTTCTACCCTGCCCATGCGTCTTGGCTAGGCTGACAACTGTTCCCCCAGGTATTTTTCATATTTGTGGTACCCTTAGTATATTGACCATTTAGGGCTCTTCATAGGTAGAGTGGAAGGCTATTTCCACTTCACCTTGGAGAGACATGGAAGGTAATCCTTTGCAGTAATCCTGGGAGGGCGGTTTGGTGATTCAAATGCTTGTACCTAGAGGAACTCCATTGGACACCGTGTAACTGACTGTCGATACTCTATTAGTTTGTTCTAGGCCCTCATCATCCTAGACTTGCTTCTTAGAGTATTAGCTTTGTTTGCTTGGTTTTGATCACTTAGGGCATTTTTTGTTAGTGGTATGTTGTTTGCTCCCTAGTCATTTGGTGGCCACTAGGTTTTATGCTTAGTTTTCTTTTTATATAGCTGTGGAGGACCAACCTCTTCATAGGTCTCAGAGGTTGAAAAACCTTCTACCACTCATTGTGGAGCCTCTACTACCACCGCCACACCAGAGGACTGATTCCAATGGTTCATGCGAACTTACGGGTGAAACTGAACTACCTAGAGAACCACAGGTAATATTTTAGGATCAACAGGTCTTTGATACTGTTGAGTTTGAGGTTTTAATTTCTCGAGAGTTTAGCACTCCTTTCAACCCTCCCCTGACTAGACCAAACAATACTCTACTCATAACTTTAGACTCTTTAAGAAAACCCGAGTATAGTGCGTACTGGATTAGCCCTGGTCATTCCATGACTAACCCAGGAGATGAGTCGGGAGTTCCTGAAACTCCCACTGCAACAATGGTTACGAGAGTTCTCTCTTCTTCCTTTGCAAGCACTATGGCACCTAGCTCTTCATAGACTGCTTCTACTTAGAGCCCGTCTTTTAGTTTTAATGCTAGTATTGTAGGTGTGTCGAGTTCACAAGCTTTGACATTAGCTAATGTCTCTACCCCCAGTTTTGGACCAGCAAATATCCCTTTGATGGGGATACCTGTAGTGACATTTACTCAACCTCTTGTTACTCAATTGCCCTAGGGCATACAATAGTATGCTCCTTCCACATCTAATAGGATCAATGCCTACTGCATCGATGCCTATTATGGGTTTGATGACAACACCATCTGTTACAACTACACCTGGTTTTAACCCCTACGCAAGTTATAATGTAAATCCATCTAATATACCTGGAGGGAGCATCCCCTTCTCACTGTTTGCTCAGGGGGGTGGTAACATTTTAAACTCACATTACGGAGGGGCTAACACCCAGCTGCAATGGATGAGTACCCTAGGAAGAAATCCTCTTTCTTATGGGTGGGGAAATTTTAACAATGCTTTTACCTCACAACCGATGGCTGGGAACCACCCCAGCCAGCATTACGCGAACCAGGTTTTGGGAGGGTCCCCCTACCGAATTCCTGCTTACCAAATTCCATCGGCATGACCTCATTTACCTTTTCTGGCAACTTTGAATTTTCCAGATCTCTCAAAACATACTAATGATCCAGTGCGCCACAATCCTACATGGCCATCAGTTCCCACTAAGCTGCCTTCAGAAATTCCAAAGTTTGAAGGTAAGACTGGTGAAGATCCTGGTGACCATGTCACTACATTTCATCTCTCGTGCTCTTCTAATTAATTGAATGATGATTCCATCATATTTAGGCTCTTTCAGAGAACCTTGACTAGCGCTGCAGCTAAATGGTATATTGAACTGCCTCCAACTGCTTATGAAAATTTTTGGGATCTGGCTATAGTTTTTTCTGAATCACTTTCAACTTCCTATCCAGTATGATGCCGGTACATACCTTTTGTCAACCTTCAGACAAAACAAAGCCACTCACTTATCTGACCATATCTAGGAGTGGTGAAGGAGAAAGAGGTGCATTAAATCCAACATCCCTCCAGAGTACCTCTTAGAGTGGTATCTCAAATCACTCCTTCCTTATATTTCTAAGGAGGTAGCAACTTCAGGGGTGTCCTCCGAAGAGGAAGGTATCCTTAGAACCCAATAGCTTGACCTAGTATATGCTTGGTCTGGGCTCTTATATGATATTATTCCTGATGCACTGAGATCTAATATAGATTTAGGTAAACCCAAGCCTAGACCACATGCTAATGGCATCCCGGGTTCAGTAGATTCTACAACGTTTGAAGCTTTAACTAAGCAAGTTCACACCTTATCTCTCAAACAGTCTGCTTCGGAAGCAACTTCAGTTTCAACCTCCTCTTCGCAAATAGAATCTGTACAACAAGTGCAGATGAATCAAAAGGGTTCTTGGCATCCCAACAACAATAAAAAGAAGAGCAAGAAAGGGGAGGGGAACCACCACAATCCCAAGAACATAGAAAATGTAGAGGAGGGAAAAAAGTATAAAAAGAAAGTGAAGTTCCCTTGCAAGTTATGCAAACAGGACCACCTCACCCATCCATGCCCTATGATGGAAGAAGCCCAGAAGATACTCTGTGAGAAGAAGCCAGCTATCTTAAAAAATTCGTTCCCTCATGGACAAGGTTCAGCTTCTCGTAACTCTAGTACTGGGGGCACACCTCATGCCTCATCAATTGATCAATTGTTTATTAATATGGTTAATTCGGATATGCTTTTACAAACTCGAGCCATAAACTATACTCCAGAATTGCATCAAAGAGATAAGGATGTTCTTGAATCATCTACCCCTCTCCACATTGAGAGACCAGTAGATTCGTTGCCAAAGATTCAGAAAGGTGTCTTCAAACGGGCTGTGCACAATCCTAATGCATGGGTTTCTCCTAACTACAATGTTGTGGAATATTTAGCCCAAACTCCCTATGTGATGTCAACTTTGGAAGTACTGCAGAGTTGTCCATTACAGCACAGTGCACTTCTTGCAGCGATCGGGAGCGTTGATCCATCCAATATGCTTGCTCAGTTTGATATGACTAATATCAAACCCTGGTTTCTGTACCACATCGCTCTCCAAATAGAGGTAGTCCATTGTCCCAAGACCATTGGGAAAGCTGTTGTAGATGAGGGCGTGTCTACGTGCGTAATGTCCATTTATTGCTAGAAGGCTTTGGGATCACCCGAATTAGCCCCCTCGAACACACTGCTTAACTCTTTTGATGGAAGATCATTCCATCCACATGGGTCTTACCATCATTTAACATTGAACTTGCGGGTAAGTTAGTGTTTGTAGAGGTTGAGGTACTGGATGCTCTGGTTGACTACAATTTGTTGTTAGGTATGATTTGGACGTATGCAATGAAAGCAATGCCATCGGCCTTTTTCCAAGTTCTAATGTTCCCTCATGAAGGCAATATCATCACAATTGATCGACTTTTGTTTGCTCGGAAAAACAACTAGACTTCATCAGATTCAACAATTACGTTGGTTGATCAGTCTCACCCAGCTACTAAGAGTTTAGGAGCAAGGCTCTATGGGTCATTAATGGGCACTTTTGACCTACCTTCTCCTATTCATTTTATTGGTTCTGAAGAGTGTTCATTGTTTTGACCTACTCTTTGCAGATCACAGCTTCGGAATACTTTCAGGACCGATCACTGCGTCCATCTCCTCTGGGGTTGCTTACCACCTCTACCAATGTCCATTCGAACACGCTGCCTGACGTGTCAATAAATCCTGCCCACAAACATATAAATTCCAAAGCTACCTCTCAAGTTGTATAAATTCCCAAGCTATGTCGTAGGCTACCTCGCAGGAAAACATATAAATTACCAAGTTACCTCACAGGCTATATAAACTTCCAAGCTACCTCGCAGGCTGTATAAACTTCCAAACAATCCATTACAAATATAACGTTGGAAGCTCAACTCTAATTATCTTCGTTAACATCATGTCGAATCTTTAAATTACATTACGAGAAAGAGAAAATATGCTTTTTATCCAACGACAAGCCACTGTTATTCTACAAATTTAAATTGAACCGTTGATTCAACACTGTTTTTTTATCCAACGGCAAGGGAGTGTTATTTAAGAAATTGAAATAGAAATGTTGATTGGAAGTTACATTTTGATCCAATGGTATGCAAGTGTTATTTAAGAAATTTAAGTTAAATCGTTGATTCAACTCGAGATTCGAATTGAATGGTTGCATGGCAGTCTTGTTATGATCAAACATGCTTACGGTTCTTAATGATTACAGACAACGTGCATTTCAAATTGAACCATTTGATGACATCATTGTAATTTGTTATGATCAAGTGGTTGAGTTAGGTGATGTTGGAAGCATGATTGTTGACAGCTTGCATTTTGAATTTATTTTACATATTTGCAAATCCAATGGCCACATCATCCATGTATTAATTTAAATCAATTGAAGACCGTGGAAATGTTTTAGGTTGAATTATTACTTTTTTTTTAATTGGGTAAGGGTTAACTATAACTGGGTGGGAAATTTTAATTTTATAAAAATTATTTCTGATTAATTGTAGTTTTTGTTATTATTGTTAATTGGCGTCTTTGTTATTATTGTGTTTTTTGTTAATATTATTAATTGGAGTTTTTGTTATTATTATTAAATGTAGTTTTTGGATAATTGTTTTTTATGATTTTAACCTTTATTCATTATTAAATAAAAAAAATTATTTGAAAATATGTAAAAAGACAATATTATGAATTTGGTAAGGGTTATCCCTAATCTAATGGGAAATTTTAATTTTATATAAAAACAATCTTATTAAATGTAGCTTTGGGTCAATATTTTTATTTTGTATGATTCTATCACCTATCCATCATTATTTAAAAAAAATATTTAAAAATATTTGAGAAAACAATATTATGAATTTGGTAAAGGTTAACCATAATCCAGTGTGAAATTTTAATTTTATATAAAAAAGTTATTGTTAAATGTAGTTTTGGATCAATATTTTTTTCATGTTTCTAACCTCTATCCATTATTATATTAATAGACTTATTTGAAAATATATGAGAAGACAATATTATGAAAATAAAAACATGTGGGGAGGCAAAAAATTATGAAGATGAAACATTTTAGGGGTTATCATACAATTAGTATTGCATGTATGCATATTTAAATATTAATCATTAATTTTTTATTTATTGAAATAACATATTTGCTAGTAATAGCCATGAGGGGTGGCTCATTGGATGGAGCTTCCAAGTTTAAGACAAGTAGATATTTTTTCCATAGATAAAAGTTTTAATTATTATTTAAAGTGAACAAAAAGTACATTATGTAGATGCTTTAAAGCATTTGGGAAGTTCTTGAAGAAACTTCTTTAATAATAAAAATAATGCTAAAGATGTATGCAAAATCTCTTTGACATTTTTGTTATTTGATATGGGTTTTCAAGAAATTGTGTATCCATTTATTGAGAAGTAACAACACCCCAATTCATTTTCTCATAAGAAAATCCACAGGCCCTTAATTTTTATCTCTAATTTTACTTGTCATCCTTGGTTGCATGACTCGTCCTCTCAAAATTTGTCTAATTGGTCATTCATCCCTCATAATATCTATGGCTCACTAGCTTTGTTTTTATCTACTTGAGAGTTTGAAATTGTTTGAATCCACTTCTTTATGTTAAGTGTTCGCTTGTTTTGAATTATGGCATAACCAGTCAATCATGTTGCAACTGAACATAACTTCCCATTATGTGATGTGCATTGCATAGATAACTATCTCTCCATGACATGATGGGTCACATCCTTAAGAGACTTTCCCCTTGCGATATACTCTCACATGTCACACCATCCAAAGTTTTACCCATGCGACACATCACAAATACAAATCTCTTCCCATGTGTGACATGTCACATCATCCAATGCATTTTCCCACGGGAGGGTTATAGGATGGTGTCTAAGTCCTCCAAAATCAAAGTGTGTTATAACATAGGTTCATTGGGATGGTGTCTAAGTCCTTACAATACAATGTCAAAATTAGAGTCATTCACCATGGCCCTAGAAACATGGATGATCTATTAGGTCCCTTAGGGGTAAAATATTCACAATTAAAACTATGTAAAAGAGGTTAAGGGGGTCAAAAATTGAAAAAGCAAGATTTAGATCACCTCCTCCCCTCAAGGGGGGTGTATGCAAGTGTCTTAAATCATATAAGGGAGAAATGTGGTGCCATATAATAATCCATGCAACACTGGGATATCCTCCTAAAGGTGGCACCCCTCCTCATGAATCAACTCCTAGTGGTGGTATTGGCTCTCAATGTATGCGTGTCAATCTCCACCAATGGAGGGCACCCTCCCCTTATTCCATAGTTAACTATAGAGGTGGAGAATATCTCCTATATTGCATGAGATCCTCCTCTAGATGTGGCACGTATATCCTTGATTTGCATGAGATATCCCCCTAGATGTGGCACTTGGTGGTCTAGTTCACTCACCACTTGCTTGAGTTCTCATCTAGGTGGTGCATTAGGGTTTTGGAGTTATCAGTTAGGGTTTTTTATTGATCCTCCATGTGTCACCATATCCATCATACATGCATTATCACAATGGGGGTGCATTCTTTCCTTCTTCTCCTATTTAAGAGAGGCTCCCCCTCTCATATTGTTGTTGGCTATTTTTGGAGGCAAAGTTATTGTAATGATATCTTTCTCTCTTGATGAGTTTATGGGAATAAAGTGAATACTTTGGAGGTAGTATTAGTTGGTTTATTATATGATATATGTATGTTTTATTCATTAAATATCTAGTTAATATGCTCTAGTTGTGTTTATATTAGTTTCCCTTGTTGCATGTTTTCCCATTGAAAGGGTATTGCTACATAGTTGGCATAGATATTTCTAGTTTGATTATATCTTAGTGCTAGGCTACCTTAAAGATATTTTTTCTATCTATTTTCCTATTTTGGAGATTGTTGTACTAACATCTTCTAGGTAGTCTACATCATGCAACATGAAGAGGAGATCTATATCCTTGTATAACTTCTTCTTTTGCAGGTTAACCATAAGCTCCAAGTAGATCACAAAATTCCTAGATATTCCCTTTGCTCTTGTATCCATTTGAGGTCAGAAAACACAATAAAAAGAATCTAAGTGAATTCATTTATTTTTAAAATATATTCCTCTTATCTTCCTCTAACCCTCATATTTTTTAAATATTTCAATCAATCATTTACAATGCATACTCAGTTAGGATTTAATCAAAGCTACATCGGATTAAGATATAATATAATCATGCATGTATTATACTATTTTTTGCATATAATTTATATCTTATATAATATCTAAGTTAAAGAGTCTTAGTGCATGTATTCCAAATTTCATTATTGCACTTAGCTCTTGTACTTTCAAAGGAAATACAATTTCATTACTTGCATGTTGTGGTAAATTAGTGTAAATAACTCTTAATCGACCTCTTATCATATTTTATATTACTTCCTACTTGGTGTACATAAATAAAATATCATGATATGGACCGTTACATATTTTTAGATTCATAGTCCTAACCTCATCCTTTTATTGGTTTTTAATTGAACAAATTTTGGCAGGTTAAACCCCCATGTAGAATATATCTATGGGATTCCTTCATGGGCTTGTCCGCTATTGTTTTATAAATATTACTTTCATGTTTTGGAAATAAAACATGTTGAACAAAAGGCAGTAGGGTCTTACCACGATTCAACCCCCTAGGGTGGCCACTAAATAAGACATCTTCACAATTAATTTCTTACATTCATTCTCTAACTATTGTAAGCCTAATTATTAGCCATACATAACAACAATAGGAATTCTAAGGGCTGCATATCCTATTTTAACCAGTCAAGTAGGGTGGTGATGTCAGATCTCCCCTACCCCCCTCTCCGCCCCAATTTCACGTGTGGGTATTTTTTATTTTTTATTTCTTTTCCTACTTAACATAGTGTAGTTTGTATTTTCTTTAGTTTTATTTGACACAATATTAATTGCATCAAACTTACATTCATTTGGGAAAAGAACCTTATTGCATGCTTTTATATCTTTCATATTATTAACGCATGTTGTAACAGATATAATTAATCCAACCAAAGAAACACTCTAAAAAATTTCACACCAATTGAACTCAAAAGTAATCCTCCCTAAAGACATATTCTAGTGTGTATAAGCATCCACCAAATTTTCATTTGTGGGAAATTTATACAATTGAGGGACTCTACTTCGTAGTGACCATTGGGATCCATTAGGCTACACCATCGATTAGTGTATAGCATTGGACATTCCCTATGAATCTGATATAGTCCTCTCTTCATCTGGTACCACACTTGACATCATTCTCATACTCATTTTCATGTACCTTGCATATATTGAAAAATATCCTCTCCCCCTAATAATTAACAAGCAATTCAATCCTCACTCCAATGAGTTCACAATTTGACTTCGCTTCCACATATTAGTAATTAGATAACTCTCCTTATGTTGGTGAATTAATATCTTGTTTAATTTGTAGGTATTTCTTGTTTCACAATCGTATCCTTTTTTCCAAATGGTTAAAGCAGTGATATCTAGAATATGCATGTTGAAGCTTTGATCTACTTAGTGATTGTTTCATTGATTTACCTATTAGGAATATTGCTAGATTAGTTTCCTAGATTTCTTTTTAACTCCTAAGATCCTTTTTCTAAAGAGACCATCCTTAGATTTTATAGGGTATAACTCCCTTGTATTTTGTTTAGGAATTGGCCTAAACATAAGGAGTTGAGTGTTGTGGTGATAGTTGCACCAAACTCGTTGAATTTCCCCCATGGATGCTCTTAGTGATTTGAGTTTTGTTGCATGTTCATGTGAAGATCACAACGACAACATTTTCACACCATTGTTGATGATAAAATATTTTATCACCCCAAATTAATGACCTTTTTTTTCTTGTTTTTTCCTTTGTTTGATTAATCTTTTAAATTCTATATTTAACATTTTCATCTGGAACTCCACTTAGTTCAAATCCTCACATTTATTAGAAAAGAAGAAACAATCAAGTCTTGTTCCCTCTTGTTCATGAACCCAAAAGAATTCATAGAACAAGATTGAACAAGGTTTCTTCTCATAGAACACTTGATCAATTATGACCTAAATCTATCTCAGATCTCCATCTTCTTCTTTTTCCACATAATTCTACTAAATTTTTTGGAATAGATGATATATATTATCATTTTTTTTTTAATTGCTAGGTGTCCTCATGCTCTTCCTAAAAGAGAAATATATAAAATTTCCTCCTACCAAGGAAATAATGTTATTTCTTCCGAGTCTTGAGCACTTAAAATATTTTTATGCATGTATGCATAAGTATGGTGGTAGGAATGAAGATGTAACCATGAAGTTGTGTGTTCTCTGTTTAGAAGAGGATGCTTTAGACTAGTTCTCAGACTTGGGTCTTGGTGGGATTGACATCATGAAAAAATTGCATGAGATCTTTATGGAACTATGGGGAGAAGGAAAGGATAATTGACATTTATTAGCCTCTCTAAATACCATTAAAATAAATGAAAACAAGACTATTGAGGAATTTAACATCAAAATATTTAATGGCATAGTCTCTAGTTTGCCAACAAGTATTTATCCTTCTCCTATTTCCATCCTTATTCACTTTAAGAGGAATTTAACAAAGAAATCAATTATCAATTAAGAGACAAGAACCCTCAGGAGCTTAAGGAAACTCAGATTACATTTATTAAGATATATAAGAACATGCAAGCTTCAAGAAGGTCTAACTGGCCAAGGCAGTACATATACATCTGAGCCTAAGGCCACAAAATTTGTAGTTCGAACTAATGAGTCACCCCATGAATCTATTAAATCCTTAACAGAAGCTTTAAATATTATGGAAGCTAACCATGCCTAGTATATGAGGGAAATGAAAAATAGAATGATCCAATTGGAAAGATCCCATCAAAACAAATTTCATCCCAAGGGAAATAATAGGTTTGAAAGGAATTTAGGTCCCCATCAATACCAAAGCCCATCTACTCATATGGATCCCACAAATTTGGTTGAGGACAAGGCTCTTCCTTTTTGTAGGGATTTCCAAGAGTTTCGTGACGAGTCTAGTTGTGCTAAGTATAGGCAGATTAATGGTGAGGAATCCATGGTTTACAATGAAAATAATTCATTAATTATGTTGTATTCCTAGAATACATTAATGCACTTTGTAAGACTCATTCAATTTATGAAATTCACATGGATAAAGTTAAATGAAAGAGCATGGGAATTGACAATGTTACCAAGATTTATGGTGCAAATCCCTCTATGGATCATATTTTAGAGATGATGAAATACAAAGGAGTGACTTACCAAAGAAGGGTGAATGACAAAACAAGTAACACAAACCCTCAATAGAACATATCTAAAATTCAAGTTAAGATATCTCAAAATGTTTATTTGAATATAAACTTGGGGGGTTGGATGGAAAATGTCAAGTTACTTGTTCCAGTTACCGAGCTAATGAGAATACTGTGAAAATGCCCACATAATGTAGAAATTTCTGCACTTTATTGTTTGCTGGTTTATGTCAACATTTTGTGGTTTTCACTTACAACCGGTTATGCATTGCCTATAGGTTACTTAAAAAAATTACTGTAACAATTAAACACACAGTAAAATGTTTCTAACAGGTTGAAAAACACATTTCAACATTCACACATGAAAATGATACCCCCACGGGAAAAACCAGTTAGAGAGAGAGAGATTTATTATTCTTCAGCAAATGTAATTTCAGTACAATAATTTTTTCCAGCAAAAAATGTACTTATCTTCACCCAAAAAAAATACACAGAGGCTACCTCGATTTCTGTGCCACACTGCTGTCTCGAAATTTGTGCTAATTTCCAGCACCTCAAAAACTGTGCCAACCTTGATTTCTGTGCATATTTGTGCCTCGAAAATTGTGCCAAACTGGTACAGTCCGTACGACCGTACATACCTACATTTCTGTGCCCAAAAAATCCATACGGTACGGAATCCGTACAACTCAAAAATCGTGTTGTACGGAATACCTCAAAAATCGTGCCCACAACCTGCTGTACGGATGCCTCGATTTCAGTGCTGAAATATTAAATGCTGTTGCCTTGAAAATCATGCTGCATTTAATTTCCTCAAGCTGCCTTGAAAGTCGTGCCACCTGAAAACCTGCTAAAATGCTCTCTTGAAATTCGTGCTCTTGTTCTCTTGCTCTCTCCAGCTCTTTCTCTCCTCTTGAATCTCTCAAAAGTGATCTCAAATGCCTCCCTCAAGCCTTTTTGTCTAAACCCTAGGGTTGTTCTAATCCAACGGTGGAGATTAGATCTCATCCGATGGTTGAGATTCATTGAGAGTGAAAATACCTTTTATTTAAATCATTTAAATAAATTTCACTCACCCACTTAAGATTTATCAAAAAGTGACTTTAACTTTATAAAGTCTCATTAAGTAGCTTTTAATGTGAGGGTCACTTTTTCCCCCTTCTAAGTGACTTAGGAAAAAGTCACTAGGGGAACACTTCCCTAGGTACAAAACTAACACTCCCTCTTACCGAGGAAGGTGTTCTGCACCACTCCCAAATTATCTCTGAAGAAGACAAACTTCCCCCTCCCCAAAGATTTCGTCAAGACATCTGCAACCTGCTCATCAGTGGATATATACTGTAGCTCAACTGCCCCTCTCTGAGCGTAGTCTCGAATGAAGTGGTACCTGATCTCAATGTGCTTCGACCTGTCATGGAATACCGGATTATCAGAGAGCTGAATGCAACTCTGATTGTCGCAATAAATCACCGTAGGTCTCAGCTGCTGATCAAATAAATCTACCAATAACTTACGAAGCCACAGTGCTTCGCAAGTTTCCTTACTGGCTACCATATACTCAGCCTCAACAGAACTCAATGCAACGGACTTCTGTTTCCTATTGAACCATGACACTGCTACCGAGCCCAAGATGAAACAGCAACTAGAAGTGCTCTTCCGGTCCCTCACACAACTTGTCCAGTCTGAATCTGTGAACCCAACCAAGCTGACTCCACCTGAACCCCTGTAGTCCAGACCATAATCCACTGTCCCTGCTAGGTATCTCAAGATGTACTTTCCAGCCGCCCAATGCACACTCCTAGGCTACACCATGAACTGGCTAAGAGTGTTGACCGCAAAGCACAAGTCTGTCCTGGTGTTGACCAGATACATCAACGATCCGATGAGCTGACGATATAGTGTGGGGTCCACCAACTTACCCTTTGAAGCATGAAGTTGCTTCAAGTTGGTGAGCATAGGTGTAGACATAGGCCTCCAGTCCTCCATCCGATAACTCTTCAGAATATTCGCTGCATACTTCCCCTGTCCTAGGAAAATATGTCCAGGCTCCTGCCAAACCTCCATCCCCAAATAGTAATGCATCAGCCCAATATCAGTCATCTCATACTCAACTGCAAGATCTCTCTTGCACTGTGCAATAAGACGCTCATCTCCAGTGATAAATAAGTCATCAACATATAACAGAAGAAGGAGTGGATCTCCACCAACCACAATGTAGTATAGGTTGGGACCAGCCTCACTCTTCTGAAATCCCATCGAAGTCAAATATGCATCGATCCTGGAGTACCAAGCTCTAGGAGCTTTCTTCAGACTGTACAAGGCTTTCCTAAGCTTGCGCACATGAGAATCTCTCCCATGTATCTTGAATCCCTGTGGCTGCTCCAAATACACCTCCTCCTACAGAAGACCATTGAGAAACGCGGTCTTCACATCCATCTGGTGGATCTTCCAACCCATCTTTGCTGCTATAAATATCACTGCCCTGATAGAGGAATACCGAGCAACTGGAGCAAATGTCTCATCATAGTCAACTCCCTCAACCTGTGAGAACCCCCTAGCCACAAATTGAGCCTTGAATTTCTCCACACTGCCATCTGCAACATGCTTGACCTTGTAAAGCCACTTGGAAGTCACAACTGACTTCCCCTTAGGTCTCGGCACAATCTCCCAAGCATCATTCTTCATGATGGAATGGTACTCTTCCATCATGGAATCTCTCCATACCTGATGCTGAGAAGCCTCCTCAAATGTAGAAGGTGCAGAGTCACGAAGACTCACAACAAGGGCCATCCCATATCTGTCTGGCTCAACAACTGTCCTGATCGCCTCGTGAGGTATACCAAATGCTTCTGCTTCCTTCAAGGTGTCCTGAAGCCACTTAGGCTTCTTCTTCCTTGAAGGATCCTCCCAAACTGGTGTATCCTCATCTAAGGAAGTGCCAGAAAAAGAAGGTCTAACACCCCGAGGACCTGCAGCTAATGAACTAGTCCCTGAGGACCCTGTAATCTATGAGCCTGAAACCTGTGATCTTGAACCTGTACCTGTCCTTGAACCTATCCCTGTACCTGTAATCTGAACCACTGATCCTGTAGAAGCTGTGCCTATACCCTGTGATCCAGTCACCCCAGAAACCTGTGGACCTGAAACCTGTATCGAAGAAACCTGTCTCAACTGAGGTGTGAGAGCTAGTGGTTCCCCCTGCTCCATCTCTCTCGACTTCCTGAAGGCCCTCTCCTCATCAAACTTCACTTCCCGCCTAACTACAACTCTCCTCTGGCCAGTAATGTAAAGCCGATATGCCTTCGAAGTCTCATCGTAACCCACAAAGATACCTCTCTCTGCAGTGGGCTCGAACTTCATCCTCTTCTCAGAAGGGACGTGAGAGTAAGTAAGAGAGCCAAATATCCAAAAATGGCTCACCTCAGGCTTCTTTCCTGAATACATCTCCTCTGGAGTCATCCTCCCCAAAGCACGGTGAGGACTCTTGTTCTGCAGATACACTGCAGTGTTGCAAGTCTCTGCCCATAGAAAGAATGGTAACCCCTGATCATGAAGCATGGCTCTCGCTGCTCCAACGATTGAACTGTTCTTCCTCTCTGCTACTCCATTCTGCTCAGGAGTGTAGGGAACTGTCAACTGTCGCTGTATACCCTCCTGCCTGCAGAAAGCATTGAACTCCTTGGAGGTATAATCACCCCCATTATCTAATCTCAACATCCTGATATTCCTCCCCATCTACTTCTCCACAAGGGCTTTGAACCCTTGGAAGACACTCAATACAAGTGGGGACTTCTTGTTCCTCAATAAGTATATCTAGGTCTTCCTGGAGTAGTCATCAATGAAGCTAATATAGTAATCATGACCAGTCAAAGATACTAAGGACATAGGACCGCAAATGTCAGAATGAATCAAGTCAAGCACTCCTGCTGCTCTCGTGTCACTGCTAGGAAAAGCAGTCTTGGTGTACTTTCCCAAAGCACACCCCCTGCACACATCACTCTGCTCAGTGTCGAACTCAGGTAAACCTGTGACCATGCTCCTCAACAATCTCAGAGCAGGGTGATGTAAATGGGCCATCCTCCTGTGCCATAACTCACATAGCTCACTGCTGCTGCTGCTGTGTGTTAGAGCATGCTGTGGCTGAAACAATAACTTGTACAGTCATCCACATCTAACTCCAATATCCATGGGGGTAGATACACCTGTGGTCTTGGGAAACACCTGCACTCTCCCATCTGAGAAACACACCCCAAGACCCCTGTCCTCAATAGTGGAAACTGAAACAAGGTTCTTTTTCAGCCCAGGGACGTACAACACATTCCTCAAGGTCATGGGACTCATGGACTCCCTCTCAAATGTAATGGTCCCCTAACCCACTGCTCTAATAATGGTGTTGTCACCAAGTACCACCTCCACCTCTCTAGCTGTCCATGATAGCTCGAAGAAAAACTCTCGAGTACCTGTCATGTGTCTCAAGGCTCCGCTGTCAATGTACCATGTACCAGTGGTGGATGGACTTGTCTGATGCCCTATCAACAATGAATGCTCACTCTCCATATCCATGTCTGTGTTGGTGGCAAAGGAGACTCTCTCTCTCTCAATCTGTCCAGCATATAGGGAAAACTCCCTCTGAAACCTATCACCAAAATCATCAACCTCTGTTGAGGCTACTGTCTGCTGTCCCTGTCCCTTCTTCTTCTTCTTGCTTGGACACTGTGATGCATAGTTCCCAAACGCCTGACAACAATAGCACTTGATTTTACTCAAGTCCTTCTTCTATCCACCCTGCGGTTGCTGCTGCTGCTACCCCCTTGGCCCCATTCTTCTTGGGACCCTTCTTCTTCTTACCCTTGGCTGTCAGTGCCACGCTCTCCTCATCTGCCCCACCACTTGATGAACTGCCCTGTACGAGACCCCTCCTGGTCTCCTGCTGCACAAAGTCGTCCCACAGCCTCTCCCAAGACGGTAGGTTCTCTCTACCCACTATGGCCTGCACAAATGCACTCCAGGACTTTGAAGCCCCATTCACTGCTATGCGTACTAGCTCAGTAGGAGATACTACTTCACCAACCACTGCCAGTTCATCCCGAACTGCAGAAATCCTAGTGAGGTAAGTTGTGACTCCCTCTCCTCCATTCATCTTGATACTCTTGAGTTTCTCCTTGAGAACCATCTTTCTGTTCTCATTGGAACTCTCATACAAGCTGGTCAAGGCACTCCACATCTCATGTGCCTTGGTCTTCCCGGAAATGTGATGGATTATGTGGTCTTTTACTGCATCAAGGATGATCCTCCTAGCCTTACAGTCCTTCTTGTTGAAGGATGAAAGTGCTATAGCATCTGTGCCATTTGGAATGGTAATGGGGTTGGCAGGAGTGTTCCTCACCACCTCCACCCATAGCTCATTCTCCTCCAAAATCAACAAGATTCTGGCCTTCCAAGGCACAAAATTTTATGTCCCATTCAGCCTATCCTCAATCCTCAGACCTATAGCCATCTAAACACCAACCCAACAGAATGCTGCCCACTAACAGAAGATAAAAATACTGAAGTTTCTGAGATTTGAAAATGATAGACTCATAAATTTTTGGCCAAAATCAAGCCCTGGAAAAACCCCCACGGGGAAAACGAGTTAGAGAGAGAGAGATTTATTATTCTTCAGGAAATGTAATTTTAGTACAATAATTTTTTCCAGCAAAAAATTTACTTATCTTCACCCAGAAAAAATACACAGAGGCTGCCTCGATTTCCGTGCCACAATGTTCTCTCGAAATATGTGCTAATTTCCAGCACCTCGAAAACTATGCCAACCTCGATTTCTGTGTAGATTTGTGCCTCAAAAATTGTGCCAAACTGGTACAGTCAGTACGACCGTATGGACCTCGATTTCCGTGCCCAAAAAATCCATACGGTACGGAATCTGTAAACCTCAAAAATCATGATGTACGGAATACCTCAAAAATCGTGCCCACAACCTGCTGTACAGATGCCTCGATTTCAGTGCTGAAATATTAAATGTTGCTGCCTTGAAAATCATGTTGCATTTAATGTCCTCAAGCTGCCTTGAAATTCGTGCCACCTAAAAACCTGCTAAAATGCTCTCTTGAAATTCATGCTCTTGGTCTCTTGCTCTCTCCAGCTCTTTCTCTCCTCTTGAATCTCTCAAAAGTGAGCTCAAATGCCTCCCTCAAGCCTTTTTGTTTAAACCCTAGGGTTGTTCTAATCCAACGGTGGAGATTAGATCTCATCCGATGGTTGAGATTCATTGAGAGTGAAAATACCTTTTATTTAAATCATTTAAATAAATTTCACTCACCCACTTAAGATTTATCAAAAAGTGACTTTAACTTTATAAAGTCTCATTAAGTAGCTTTTAATGTGAGGGTCACTTTTTCCCCCCTCTAAGTGACTTAGGAAAAAGTCACAAGGGGAACACTTCCCTAGGTACAAAACTAACACATAAGATCCAAAGAGATGATGTAAACCTCACAATGAAAGAATTTAGGAATAATAGAAGAAGAGAGAAGCAATAGAACATAGATCCAAAGGAGGTCTGATAGAGGTAGAATAATTACACATGTTACATTAATGTGAATAGTAAACTGGTAAATATACAATGCTAAGGATTCAAATTCACTAGGTGTAATTCGAATTGGCCTTCATGCACAAATCCATAATCAGTGGAGAGTCATCAAAGCATAACTAGGAGTCCACCTTCTCATTAGTGAAGTCATCAATGCATAAGTAATGGTCAACCGGGAGTCAAACTAAGTCTAACTGAGTGTGGTTGCTGTAACTGGCACATGGAAGCACTAATGTAGTGAAGGAGGCTCAGTGGAGGGCGCAGATGGGGCTAACTAGGGTCAGAACAGGTTATCTAGTCACACAGGAGGTCCATTGGAGTGATAAGATCAGTTAAGAGTGAGTTAGGCCTAAAATCAGGGAGTGAACTCAGTTAACTGAACTAAACTGAACTGGTAGGTGAAGAAAGGCACCCTTCTCATGCAGTAGGTGAAAGGAGGGCGCACTAAGCTCTAGGATAGCTAAAACTATTCTGAAGGAAGCTCCGGGGGCTAGTTTGATGAGGGCTAGGTGCTAAACTGATGACTAGGATGCATGCAAAATGCATGCAAACCCTAATTGCATGCAAACACTAATTTTGCATGCATGACTGAAAATGAAAATGAGAGAAATGCTAGAAGGACTAGGATGGAGTATAGGAATATCCTAACACACCCCCTTAATCCATCCTGGGCCCTGGTAACTATGACCAAAGGTCACCCATATAATCAAAGAAATGATAGAAAAATAAAGAACTGTTCATAAACCGAGGAAATGGGGAAAACCTCATGGGAAAAATACCCCCCCTCAAAAGAACAGTAAATAACTAAAAGAACCATCATACTATGCAGAAAAGAAAGAAGCTTTCATCAGTGAAATATTTTGCAAAATACTTGGCAAGCTGATCCCCTGTAGGAATCCAAAGTAGAAGCTAGATCTGGATCTAGTCTCTTAATATGCCTCCCACTGTGTGGATAATGTGTTCGACGAAGCAAGTCTTTCAGGAACTCTTTCTGTAACTGGAGCGAATGGAACATGAGGAGTCTTCCCAAGAGATGGAAGAGAGAACCCCATCATCATGCTGCATCTCTCATGGAGAGGTGGATGGCATAATGCAAGGTTGTCATGATGTTGAAGTATAGTAGTTCCGTGAACAGATAAATCATCAACTGTGTTCTCAGTAGTAGCAAGGACTGTGTGAGCCCATATTGACCTTGAATCTGGACTGAGAATAGGTGTTGGTTTTGGATCTGAATCTTCTTGAACTATGATCTCAACATCAATATCTTGATCTTCTTCTTTATTAGAAGAGGAGTCACTGTGATCTTCATCAGAATCTGAAGGAATAGTCAGAGAGAAAGGCATGAAGTGTGAGAACTCATATGCCTTTGAGGCATGATTAGCAATCCCATTCGCTATAACCTTTCCAGTGGATATTTTTGTAATCTCTACTATGTTTGGACCAAAAATTACTTGCTTTGGTGATCCTGTATGACTCATTTGATAGACTGACAACAAATTAGCTGTTAGAGAAGGAACAGATAAAACATTTTTGAACTTACCATGCTCCAAATGAACTGTACCCAATCCTTTGGCAGAAATATGAGAGTTGTCTCCCATGTGAATGGTAGGCCCATCTTGGAGATCCAAAGAGGAAAAAGATTCCTTAGAGGCAACCATGTGGTTGGAGGCTCCAAAATCTATGAGGAGGGCTTTTGACTTTGAAAAACCATCCATTAATGCATGGCAATCATCAGATCCACTTCCAGAATCAGACATCTTTGCTTCTTTTGGAACAACAATTTTGTTTTGTTCAAGAAGCTTGGTTAGAAGATTAATTTTCTTGTGCATGCAATCTTTCTCAGGATGGTTTCCTCTCTTGCAGTAGGAACAATTTGGTCTCTTTTGTTTGTCATTCTTGGATTTGGATGGCTTCTTGTCTTTGTATTTTTTCCTCCCTTTTGCATTCGCTCCACTTGCTTCACTAGCTAGAAGAGCAAGATCTTTGGAGGTGTTTATGGCCCCCATTTTGAAACAATTTGTCCTCTTCTTGAATGAGGGCTTGAATGAAGACTTCTACAGTAGGAAACTTCCATCCAAGGATTGACAATCGCACAGAATGGAAAGTAGATATAAAGACAGAAAATTGAGATCCAAGTTTACTCAAAATGGAGAGCACCAATTGCTCATCACTTTTAGTGATGCCACAATGCTTGCATTGTAAAAAAAAAAATTTAAATTTTGAGAAGAATGCTTGAATGCTCTCGAAATTGCTAGGTTGTAGGGAAACCAATTCATTTTCAAGAATATGGCCTCTTAGCCCATCGTGTTTGCCAAAAAGACTCTCTAATTTAGTCCATAACTCATTTGGAGACTTCAATCCTTCAGCATGGAACAATAGATCTTTGGACATATGAAGGCATATGAATCCAAAATATTCATCCAATTTGTTTAGATGCTTGACTCTCTCTACAGCCGCATGTGGTATGGCATCTCTTTCATAAACCAATCTTTGAATCCCTTTATGCATCAAGTGAATTTTCATCTCACCCTTCCATTCGAAGTAATTGAAGGGAGTGAGGATCATAGGAGAAAGAGAAGAAGAAGCATTCGAATTGCTCATCTTCACTGCTGGAACAAGTGCAAATAGAAACTGCTGAATCTGCTATTGCAACTGTTGGAACTTTGAAATACCTGCAAAAAACTCTCAAGAATGGAGGTAGAATATACTCTATAATGGCTCTGATACCATGTGAAAATGCCCACATAATATCCAAAGAGATGATGTAAACCTCACAATGAAAGAATTTAGGAATAATAGAAGAAGAGAGAAGCAATAGAACATAGATCCAAAGGAGCTCTGATGGAGGTAGAATAATTACATATGTTACATTAATGTGAATAGTAAACTGGTAAATATACAATGCTGAGGATTCGAATTCACTAGGTGTAATTCGAATTGGCCTTCATGCACATATCCATAATCAGTGGAGAGTCATCAAAGCATAACTAGTAGTCCACCTTCTCATCAGTGAAGTCATCAATGCACAAGTAATGGTCAACCGAGAGTCAAACTGAGTCTAACTAAGTGTAGTTGGTGTAACTGGCACATGGAAGCACTAATGTAGTGAAGGAGGCTTAGTGGAGGGCGCAGATGGAGCTAACTGGAGTCAGAACAAGCTATCTAGTCACACAGGAGGTCCATCGGAGTGATAAGATCAATTAAGAGTGAGTTAAGCCTAAAATTAGGGAGTGAACTCAGTTAACTGAACTAAACTGTACTGGTAGGTGAAGCAAGGTGCCCTTCTCATACAGAAGGTGAAAGAAGGGTGCACTAAGCTCTAGGAGAGATAAAACTGATCTGAAGGAAGCTCCGGGGGCTAGTTCGATGAGGGCTAGGTGCTGGTACTGATGACTAGGATGCATGCAAACCCTAATTGCATGCAAACCCTAATTTTGCATGCATGACTGAAAATGAAAATGATAGAAATGCTAGAAGGACTAGGATGGAGTATAGGAATATCCTAACAAATACCCTTGTAAAATGATAAGTTATAATGTTTATTGGGGGTCCTAAGGAAAAACGAGTTTGAAAATACAAAGACATAGGTGAAGATTCCCCAATAATTTTGCAAGGCATGGATAAGGATAAAGGAAATGGAAGGAATTCTCTTTTCTTTATCACTTTGGACATAAATTATTTGTTGCTTCATAAATGTATGTTATATTCAAAAGCCTCAACCAATGGAATGCCTTTAAAGGTTATGAATCATCTCAGATTAAAGACTACCAGACCATATAAAAGTATATGTTCCATGGAATAAAGAGAAGTAAATGTTTGTGGTGTAATTCAGGAATTACCAGTTAAAGGGTGATTCCGTGAAGATGGGTAACTCTTTTTGGCCAAATATAGCGATGAAAAATGGAAATTTTACCCATGTATTAAATTGAAGACCTCAAAACTCATATTTTCCATATGAATTTCAACATGCGGTTAAAAAACGAAATGTAAAGAATTATGTTGGCTTTCCAATGATATTTTTTTAAAAATATACCAATGTCATTTATCGTGTCAAATTTTCATTTAATTAAACATGTGTTCTTAAAAATTTGAAGAGAAATTAACAAGTGGATTGTGTGTGTGCAACATAATTTAATGTCAAAGTAATAATTAAAAAAATTGAAATATGTGAACATGATCTAGACAGAATGCACTAGTGCGTACATATTTTTCTTTTATTTTTTCTCGAAAAATTATATTTATTACTATTATTTTAAACTGACCAGTGAATATTTCAGTCACATTTTGCACACATTTGTGTGTGTGCGCCAAATCTTTTGATTGTTTACATAATTTGGAAAAATAAAAATACATTTTTGTAGAGGACGCACTCATATAGTGCTTGTATATTTTTTCAAATTTTTTGGATGTGTATTTTGAATGTTGTTGATTTATCTTTGAGCTCATTCGAAGTTGTCAATAGGGATTTTTAGGGTAAAGTTTAGCAGAAATTTAAAAACAAATGACATACGAAGATAAAAATTCATAAATTATATGAACATGGATAGAAGATTTATTGATGAATCTAATCGTATTAAGTATGCCCATTTATGTGCATTTAATAACATAGTTTAAGCCTCTGAAAAGGAGAGAATTTTCTTTCTACAGTGAAAAGGGCTCTCGTCCTGGTTTTTTGGCCCTCGATTAAGGTATTTGCTCAATTGAGGTTTTTAAAATACCTCGATCGAGGGTTAAATAAGACCTCGATCGAGGGTTTTACATAGTCCTCGATCGAGGTCTCTTAAAAAATTTTGCCACAAACCCTCGTTCGAGGTATTTTAAGGTTTCAATACCTCGATCGAGGGTTTGCGGAAATTTGTTTTGGCGCTCCTCTTGCCAAAAATAGTGAATCAAATTCATGGATTGACCCTATGGGTGAATTCATGAATTTGGGTGTCTCTTCTGTGAGGATTGGGGGGTAGAAGTTCTATGCGAATGTTTTTCTACCGATTTGTTTTTCGGCCAAACTTGTGTCTTGTTTTGGCCAATTTTTTTTTTTTTTCATTTTCAGACGAACATTAAAAGTAATGGAGTCCTCAAAATCCATGCAGGTGACCTATCGGTCAGGGAAATTTAACTACGAATATTTTTTTTCTTAAATTGTTCATCTTAGATATTTTTTCGTCGAAAAGCTTTTCAATAGGGTCCTTTTATGGATGTGTACCTCATGCATGTTCCTTCAGTTAGTTTTATACAGTTTCTCCTAGCATGTAGGGAGCTAATCCCACTGAGGGTCCAGTTATGGTGGCCATGGGTTGGTTAACTTGTCGTAGAGAGCGTGCATGGATAAGTAAAGGTACTATTCTAACTAGAGATAATCCTAAATAGGATCTCATGCACTGCATGAGAAATTTGAATTGACTCCTTAGACTTGATTCAAATTGTGTTTATGTATTCTATTACTCATTGATTGTAAAATTAATCAAATATAAAATTTATGTGGCTTTGAAGATCTATCATATTTATTTTCATGTTCTTGTTTATTTGATTACATGATTTTGTCACATGTTTGATCTCTTGCACATGCATTACTCTCTCATTTAGAGCCTATATTGATATGCTCCAAAATTTTATAACAATATGGCTTAAGAATCATGATCCTTGAGGGTATATGGACAACCAATGCCTCTCATTCCTTTACATGGATTGAATCTCTCAATATCTCTTCCATATTTCAAAGTCATCTTCAAATGAGGGTTTAATTCATATGACCTTCTTATTTCAGCGTCATTTGTGTTCTTGATTTCCTTTTCTACTTTTATGTATGATTAGAGTTTCATTTATTGTACCAAATATGTTGTCCCTATTCGGCTCTTTTCAATTGCATAGGCATAGTAAGAGGGATTTTTTCGATTTATGAGAGAGGGGACAATATGCAAACGTTGATTTTTTATATAGATGTGAATACTAGAGATGATTTAACTTCTTAATATTTTTTCTCATCTCATGTTTGGGATTATTTGAGATGATATGCTTCTTCATACGGAATCTTGAATCTCTTCTACAACTAACGACAGTTGTACAATCTATGCACTAATTTAATTTCTTATTTTAATATCTTCTCCTCTAAATGGTATTCTTCCTTTAATGCATTCAATCATACACCTATCCATCTAGCTCCCTCCTTTCTTATCCAACCACAATCCATGCATCCACTATTTTAGCTAAGGTTAGGAAAATGAATCATATGGTCTCTTCTTGTGGATCATAAGAATATTCCACCTATATCTCTTCTTCCAACATTAGCTTTTCTCCCTTACAACCTCTTTTCTCCTATTGTGCAAAGAAAATACAAAAAAGAGAGTTAGAAAAAAACCTATTCTCCATCTTTCTCTCATTACTTATGTCATTTCTTCAAGAAAATATATTCCGTGAGTACAAATCTAATTGTTTTTAAATTATAAATAAACTCCATTGAGACAAAATAACACACTTTGGTAATGGCATTTTGTCATGAATGGTTATAATGGATATTACTAATTTATAGTGCATATTATAAGGTATTTTGGGTTTTTTTCTTCAATGAAATTTTGTTTTGATTAATTATATATTATGCACAAGCTCTTTTTATAAGCTCACACTATTTCAAAATATTTGTAACTTTAGTAATCTTCATAACTTGCTAACATATGAAATGCAAAAGAAATAGAAAAGCTCGTATATTAATCATTATTATCTTCAACATAAATATAGTAAAATATGCTCAATTTCATTGAGAGCAATGATAGATATTTTTTATTAAAAATTTATGAAATAAAAAAGATTATTAATTAGATTATTAAAAACTAATATGACTATATGAAATTCATATATAATATTATTTAAATATATTTAATTAATAATTATAATATAAAATTTATTAAAAATTTAAATCATTATAATAAATTTTAAAAGTTATTAAAATTAATTTATTATATATTTTTAAAATTAATTTTATTACTATTAAATACTAAATAAAAAATTTCTGATAAGAAAGAAGTAAATTACTTTATTAGGTTAAAAACTTAATTTTAAAATTTGTCAAAATTAAAACATAAATTTACCATCAACAATTTAATGCTGTGTATTTAAATAAAACATATTACTTAATATATTTAAAGGAAATTATTATTATTTTTTTTATAAATAAATTGATTATGAAATATAATTTTATAAATTATAATTATTTTTATTAAAAACAAAATAATTTGTTTGTCAAAATTTTTGATAGATAAGAAAAACAAATACAATCTTTATTTTGTTAATTAACATATTATAAAAAAAATATAATATAAATGTTATTTATAAAATAATGTTTTTAAATATTTAAAAAAAAAATATAAAATTATAGTTATTTTTTTGAATTATATACTAGCAAGCTATATTAATAATTAATATGGCTTATATATGCCGATCGACGTATATCAACGACATTTAAATGTGTGAATTATTATTATTATTATTATTAAAGGAAATATTATGGCCACACAATTAATAATATTAATTAAATAATAATAAATATGATAATTAAATATAATGACTATGGTTGACCTCGGTTGACCATGGTTGACTTTGGTTGACCATTCTTAACTATGGTCAAAAAACATGGTCAACCAAAGTCTACCAAAGTTAACCAAAGTCTACCATGTTTGATTTTTGTTGACCATGTTTGATTTGTATATAGGCCACATATTTAAATGTGGTTGATATACGTCGATCCGCGTATATAAGCCATATTAATTATTAATATGTCTTTCTAGTTGACGCTCGGCATGCTAGTTAGGTTTTGTGAATTATTATTATTATTATTATTAAAAACAATATTATGGCCACACAATTAATAATATTAATTAAATATAACGACTATGGTTGACTTTGGTTGACTATTCTTAACTATGGTAGACTTTGGTTGACCATGGTTTACTATGGTTGAACATCGTTGACTTTGGATGTTCATGCTTGACTATGGTTGAACATAGTTAACCATGGTTGACTGTAGTTGACCATGGTTGACCTTAGATGACTTTGTTAACCATGTTTGATTATAGTCAACCATGGTCGAATTTGTTTGACCATGGTTGGTTTTGGTTGACCATGGTGGACTTTGTTTGACTTTGGTTAACTATGGTTGATTTTGATTGACCATCGTACGCCATGGTTGTCTATGGTTGACTTTGGTTTACCATGGTTGACTTTGGTTGAATATGGTTAACTATGGTAGATTATGGTTGACCATTTTTACCATGGTTGACCTTCGTTGTCTTTGGTTGTCAATGGTTAACTCTACTTGATACTGGATGATTTTGGTCGACCATGGTTGACGATGGTCGACCATCATTGGCCATGCTGAATTTGGTTGACCATTGTTTAACATGGTTCACCATGGTTGACTTTGGTTGAACATGGTTCACCATGGGTGACTATGGTTGATTAAGTTGAATTTTGTTGACCATGGTTGACTTTGGTTGAACATTGTTCAACATGACTCACTCTAATTGCTGATGGGTAACTTTGGTTGGCCATGGATAACCATGGTTGACTATGGTAGATAATGGTTAACCATGTTTGACCATGGTTGACTATGGTTGACCCTAATTGACCATGGTTGAGTATGTTTAACAAGGGTTGACTTTGGATGTCCATAGTTGAACATGGTTGAATTTGGTTGACCATCATTAATTATGATTGACCATGGTTTACCCAAGCTGTCTTTAGTTGACTATACATGATTATGGTTGACCATGGTTAACAATGTTTAACCATGTTTAACCATAGTTGAATTTGGTTGACCATTGTTTAACATGGTAGACCATGGTTGACGTCGGTTAAACATGGGTGAGCACAGTTGACCATGGGAAACTATGGTTGACTATGGTTGAATTTGGTTAAACATGGTTTACCATGGCCAATAGTGGTTGACCATGGTTGAACAAGGTTGACTCTGGTTGACCATGGTTTACCATTGTGGTTGACCATGACTATGGTTGACCTAAGTAGACCATGGTTGAGTCTCGTTGACCATGGTCGACTATGGTTGGCCATGGTTAGCCACAGTTGAATATGGTTGACAATGGTTGACGATGCTTGACCATGGTTGACTATGGTTGACCATCATTGACTATAGTCTCCCATGGTTTACTATGGTTGACTATGGATGACCATGGTTGACTTTGGTTGAATATGGTTGACAAGCGTTGAATTTTTTTTAACAATGGTTGACTTTAGTTGAAGATAGTTGACCATGGTTGAATATGCTTGACTTTGGTTAACCATGTCTAACCATGTTTGAATATGACTAAACATGGTTGAATTTGGTTGAGCATAGTTGACTTTGGTTGACCATGGTCGACTTTGGTTTACTATGGCTCACTTTGGTTGTTCATGGTTGACATTTTGATTGACTTTTGCTTAACCATGGTTGACATTAGCTAACCATGGTTGACCATGGTTGAATTTGGTTTACTTTGGTTTATGTTTGGTTGACAAAGGTTGACCAAGCTTGACTTTGTTTTACCATGGTTGACTTTTGGTTGACTTTGGTTGACCATGGATAACGATGGTTGAGTTTGTTTGATTTTTGTTGACTATGGTCATGGCTGACCATGGATAACCATGGTTGATTAAATGGTTGATTTATGTTTGATTTTTGTTGACTATGGTTGACCATAGCTAAATTTGGTTGACCATGGTTGAATTTAGTTGACCATGGTTTACTTTGGTTGACCATGGTTGACATTTTGTTTGACCATAGTTGACTTCTTGTTGACCATGGTCGACTTTGGTTGGCCATGGCTGACCATGTTTGACTATGAATAACCATGGTTGACTTTGGTTGACATTCGTTGACTATGGTTTAGTATGGATGACTTTGGTTGACTATGGTTGACGTTTTGGTTGACTTTTGCTTAACCATGGTTGACGTTTGCTTAACCATGATTGACTATGATTATGATTAACTATGATTAACTAATGTTGACCATGGTTGTCTATCTTTGACTATGTTTGAAAAATATTGACCATACTTGATAATGTTTTACTTTGGTTTACTTTTGCTTGAATAAGTTTGTCTTTTGCTTGAATATCTTTGAATTTGAGTGTCTTCTCATTGAATATGTTTGACTTCTCCATGAATAGGTTTGACCATGGTTGACTATAGTTGTCAATGGTTGAATCTGGAATTTACGTTGGGTATGATAGACTAAGTTTTATAATATTAATCATAGTTTACTATGTTTTAATAATCATGATGGTTGAATATAGAATTTTTTTTGAGTATGATAGATTATATTTTAATAACACTATGTTCAATTTTGGGAGTATGGCATTAACATGTCCATGGAGGTTTTTGTTGTAGTGCAATGGTTACGTTACATTTTGGTGTATTTTCATAGCTACAAACTAGCTTAATAAATGGAGAGGAATTAATTTCTCATAAAACTTTCTGAACCTTTGTACTAGGAAAATTATTTTTTGGAACTTGGTTAATTGTATAGCATGAAATGTGATTTTGTTCATATTTAGAAAAGTACAATTTCTGCATTTTCATATCTTCTAAGTTATACATCCACACCAACAAACTACTGGAACCCTTAGAATCTGAAAATCTTCATGTCTCATTTGAAATCTTAATAGGATCTATATTAATAATAAAAATAATAGCATTATTAATGTTAACATTAAATCATATAATTAATTTTGTTCATTTAAATATTTTGATTTTGTTTTTAAAATTAATTTTATAGCATGAAATTTAATTTTGTTGATATTAAAAAAAGTACAATTTTTGTATTTCCATATATTCTAATCTATACATCCACAATAGCAAACTACTTGAACCCATAGAATCCGAAAATCTTCATGTCTCATTTGAAACCCTCAGGACCATATATTCTAATCTATACATCCACAATAGCAAACTACTTGAACCCGTAGAATCTGAAAATCTTCAATTCTCATTTGAAACCCTCAGGACCACGTTCACCGTCCAAAGGTTGGCACTCTCACCGTGAAATTGCCGAGACGCCCATAGCATGGTACTGCCAAATCTTAATAAAAGTATACATCCACAACAGCAAACTACTTGAACCCGGAGAATCTGAAAATATTCATGTGCCAAAGCTTAATAAAAGTATGTTGTCGGTCTTCCAATCACTGGTGGAATCTACAACAAATAAAACAAACACAATTGATGGTTCATAGGACCCTATGCCATAGTACATCAATATCCAAAAACAAAGTGTGAAACTGTATGCACATAAATTAAAAATTATAATGCATAATTGGGGTTTCTCGTCCAGAGTAACCTACTATGAATTCAGAATCTGAAAACAAAGTGTGAAATTGTATGCACATAAATCCAAAATATAATGCGTAATTGGGTTTGCTCTTCCAGAGTAACCTACTATGAATTCAACAATTGCTTTCTGGGCAGCGTTGCTTGTAAAATCCCAAGCGCAGCATGTGGTATCACGGGATTCACCTTTCAGATAAATTGACCATGTTCAATGCTTCGAACCACAATCCAATTGCCCGTAACATGCAAATCTGGGGGCGAAATCCACTCCTGCAAAATTCTTTTCCCCATTCCTTGTCATAATTACTTGTCCAGCGAGAGATTTGATCTTTCTACGACTATGAAAAGGTAGATCCATAATGTAGAAGTTGTGATTCTTATTCAAGCCAGCATAATCCATGAGTGCACATCCCTTGGTGATTTATGTTACTACGATCAAACAGCGAGACCTAAACGAATGAAATTACTTCAGTAAGTCGATGCCAAAAAGGCCTGTTGAGATGCCATCGAGAACAATGTACAGTACCTGCAAAAAAAAGATACTGAGAGAAACCAAAAAAAAAATTACAGCAAAAACAGAAGATACTGAGAGTGGAGGTTTTACGTGAATTAGATCCAACTATTTAAAATAAGTTACCACCAAGAAGGAGATCACTAGGATGAATGCTCCAGTAGTAGAAACATAAAAACAAACCGATTCTTTAATTCCTCAAGGGTGTCGCTACATTTCCATGTTTTCATTGCTGTAAATCCATTTTGGAACGACCACGAATATAATACTCTTAGATTAAGGGGTAGTGGAGCAGCCACTCGTGGATGGTGGAGCTAGCCATTGAAGCGTTACCGTTTAGATAGGGAGCTAGGAGTGTTAACATTTTGCTAGCGATGTGTAATAACCATATTTAAAAAAAAAAATATTAGTTGGATTTAAACATGTGCATGAGTTATTTCATTAAATGTCAATGCTCCGATCATGAATCAGATGAGAATATCTACAGTATATTTTATTTTTGTATACATTCTACTACCCCTTCTCCACCCTAGGAGTTGAAATAAGAAGCCCGGTAATAAATTGAATATTTAATAATAAAAATATATAAAACAAAATAACTAACATAATTGCTTTTATGTTATATATTTATAATTTATGTTTTTGGTTTATTATTTGTTAAAATTAATATAATTTATCTAAAATTTAAAAATGGAGTATATCTTTGCAAAAACATTCTAAACTAAAAGCAAAATAAAATCTCTTACCCTTTCTGACAACATCTCTAACAATTATTTTAAGAAGAGATCAGCAAAATCACATCCAATATCTGACGGGTCTGGCATTTCTGTTAACTTCAATTTGAATTTTCGATCAAAACCAAATGAACATCACGTTGTATGTTACAAACTATAGACAACACACACGGAGCCATGAACAGCATGCAGGCACGATGTCCAGAAGCGCGGGCGGAAATTATCTCATCAGGACGAAATTATCTCATCAGCGGACCTCTACAGCTGCCCAGGATGAATGTTTTTGGTAATGAAATGAAATATTACTGTGAATCACATTTCAGGCATTTCCCGTACTGTGATTCATGGTGGCAGCTTGAGGGCGTCTGAATATTTCAGGCTGATCAATGGCCGATGCCAGGCTCATCATGGTGGCAGCTTGAGGGCTATGGTCACCAGCCGATGCCAAGCTCAGAACAGGCGTTATCTTTTCCGGTGCTGTGGGGATTTCTGTGAGTGGGTAGGCTAACATATTCATGGGAGTCCACTATTATAACAAATTGGTGTACTAACAGGGGAAAATTAATCACGTTTAGTAAAAATAGGATTTGGTTGTGCTCCAGCAGATACTTATATACAGGTGATAATGGTAAGATCCGATTTAGTGGTGATTTGGTGATACACCATCACATGTATTGGTAATGTGATAAAGTATTAGCAATGTGTCCTATAATCAATGGCCTTTTCTTGAAGTGCTTGTGGATAACCTCTATTTAAAGTAATCATGAGGTATATTTAATTTTTATATATTTTTTGTTTACACCAATTTGATATTTTCAAAGTGAGTGTACATAGCAAATTTGTGAATTATTTATCATAAAATGATTTTTTTTCACCCCATTTTGAGAAAGCTAATCAGAAGGTACTTAGATAAAGTTGTAGTTGTACAAACGGTTTTTGAATTGCACTATGATTTTGATTTGTGTGTTCAGTATTAATTGGAACTCATAAAATACACGATATATAAAACTTAGTAAAAGAATATTTTTGTAGGAATTTGTCTTCCAACTTTTCATCCTCGTATTGGATGCATCTCCGTGTCCTACTGTAATATTGAAATATTCCATAATATAGTTTTTTTCATTTTTTCCTTGTATTTTCTATAATCTACTTGGTTAAAATATTTGAATCTTGGTTATAGAATATCTAAATCTTAAATTAGAGGCATTGAATCTAAATCTAAATTTATTAGAAAAATGAATTTATATAAAATAAAATAAAATCCATTTTGTGCTTACATTATTAGATATGTTTTTTCCCTAAAAATTTTACATTTCTTCCTTTATGTAAATGCATTTCTTCGTGAATGATATTTTCTCAAGGCAAAGCTGTCAAAATGACAATTAGGTAGTTTCATGTCCATGTCCACTCTTGCAGAAGAGATTGGTCATTCCATTTCCAGATTATTCTATATCAAGTCCATGTCATGTACATGTCATCAAGCCAATAAAATAAATTAACACAATTAATAAAATATATGAATTTAATTTGTCTATGTTTTCTATCCATTGTATTTTATCTATATTTTAAAATTTATGATTGGGCAAGTTTGCTCATATTTCATAATTTTTTTAAATATAAATATAAATTATCTATATTTATTGATTTTGTATTTTAAATTTATGACATCTCTAACTTTACTCATATTTCATACTTGTGACAATAGTTTTTTTCGTATTTTAAACTTATCACCTATGTAACTTTTCTCATCTTTCATTATGTAGCATTTTGCATCTTTCATACTTTTAGGGAGTATTGTTCATTTTTCATAAATTTTTACCATTTAATTTTAAAAAATTTTACTATTTAATTTAATTACTTTTTAATTAAATTTTCATCTATATTTTTAGAAACAATAAATTATATATGTATTTTAAATTTATTATATGTGTAACATATCCACCTTTAATATTACTACTCATCATTGTGAATTTTTCATATTATTTTTACTACTCTAAATTAGAATTAAATTTTTTTGTAATAATCATTCTTATTAGATTTTTGATAGATGTAAATTTGCACTTATTGTATTAGTGTTCACATTTTGTATAAGATGCTTATCCTTTCCCTAATTTTAGAAATAACCTAACCAATTCCCGATAGATTACTAATTTGGTTTATGATATGTTAATAAATTTATTTAAAATTGTTGTTAGTAATTGATTTTGTTAAATATTAGTAATTGAGTAGGATTTGAATTGATTTTTGGTGCATATTTTATGATATGATAGTGTACTAAATTTTTTCATTGACTTTGCAAAATATTAGTAATTGAGTTTGGTTGGAATTTGTTTTTTATATATTGTATGATATGATAGTATATTGATTATTTTGTTGTAGGTGTTGAAATAGTTTAGAGTTTGTTAGATTATAATTGTTATCTTGTTTACAAAAAAATAACATTTTTTAATAGTTAATGATATCTTTCTTTTATATGCATAAATTTAATTAGAATATTTAAATGAGTAATTTTTGTATAGTGCTTGCATTACTATGATGGCCATAGGGTTTCTATTAAAGTCTTGTGTAGTGTGTTTTCAATGGACCATTTTGGGAAATGGCCTGGAAACATTTTCCTAACTCGTTATCTTGACACATGTGCCTTTGTTGTAACTGGGAACTAGGACATCGTTGCGCTAGTAATAGGTGGAGGGAGGTAACTCCCAGAGAAGCCCTCCTAGTACGCCCCAAGTTCGGTGGTCGACCATGTATACACAGGGTTTTTAAAGTGGTATAATGAGGGACGCCCCTTTGTTGACACTCTATTCATGCAACCTAGGAGTTAAGATCTCTTTCCTTGGTAACTATACCTTATTATAACATGTATGCTTTATAACACTTATCTATTTTAACCCATATCATGCCTAACTCCTCTAAACCATAGATAATTTAGCCACTATATCACCTAACCCATATACCACTTCTCCTACCACTTACCAAACCCCATCTCTCTCTTTACCTCTCTTGATTTCTTCCCTTACCCTATACCCCCCTTCTTTCTAACTAACCTTAAAACCGTGCCCCCTAACTACCCTTAAAACCCCGCCCCCCTACCAAATCTCTATCACCTTCTATCCCACAATATCCCTACTCTCCCTCACACCCATCTCTCACTCTCTCTCTATTTACTCATTTGTATACCTCTAACACTAATCCCTCTCTCTCTCTCTCCTCTAACCCCCTAACACCCATCTCTCTCTCTCTCTCTCTCTCTCTCTCACTACCAACCCGCTAACACCCTTCGAGCCTCTTTCTCTCTCTCTCACTGCCAACCAGCTAACACCCTTCGAACCTCTCTCTCTCTCTCTCTCTCTCTCTCTCCATAACCCTTAATAATCACCTCTCTCACTCTCTCACCACCCTAATCCTCCCCCTAAATTTAACCCCCCTCATCTCTTTGTCTCTCTCTAATCCTCACTAACCCTCTCTCTCTCACTCTCTCTCTCTCCTACTACTCCACCTACACATAACCCTTTCCCCCCTTTCTCTCATCCAACACTCTAAAAACCCCCTCTATTTTACTCTCACTACCCCTAATTCATCGTTCTCCCTCATTAACCCCCATCCTATTCTCCCTACCCATAACAACCCCCCCCCCTCTCTCTCTCTCTCTCTCTCTCTCTACTATTCCACCTACTCCTATACCCCACCACCCTCTCTCTCTCCCAACCACCTAACGCTTTCCTAGCCCATGTTCTCTATATCTCTCTCTCTAACCCCTACTAACCCCATTTCTCACTCTCTCACCCCCTACTCCTCCCCCTACCTCTAACATTCCTCTCTATTTATGTCCCCACCCTATACCCCCCTTTCTCTCTAAGTACCCTAATCATCCAAAAACACTTCCCCTCTCTCCCCATCCCAATATCTATCTCTTTCTCTCCCCCGACTCCCCTCCTACTCCTAACCTTAATAACCCACACATTTACCCCACTTTCCCTCTCTCTCTCTCTCTCTATATATATATATATATCTCCCTCTCTCTCTCTCTCTCTCTTTGTGTGTGCACCCCCACCCTATATGATCCCTTCTAACTAAATTCCTTAATGTTACCTAAAACCTTAGTATGTTAACCCCCCTTTCCCAACCCTAAACTCTATCTCTTGAAATCTCCCCCAATCCTTGTCCTCCCCCTACCCCTAATCATCCACATCATCCCCCCCTCACTCTAACTCTCTCTCTCTCTCTCTCTTTCTCTCTTTCACCTCTACTCCTCGGCATACCTCTAACCCTAACCCCTGTCACTCTCCACTAACCCCCTAACAGCCCCAAATATCTCTCTTCCTCTCACACACCCTATGCCTCATCGTACAACTAACACCTCTACTCCCTCTCTCTCCCTCTCTCTCTCTGTGTATAACCCTTACTAATCCTCTCTCTTACTCTCTCACCACCCTACTTATTGCCCTACATTTAACCCCCTCCTCTCTCTTTATCTAATCTCTCCCATTAACCCTTACTAACCCCCTCTCTCACTCTCTCTCTCCCCTACTCCTCCACCTACACCTAACACCCTTCCCTATCTCTCTCAAAGTACACCTAACCCATTCACCTCTCTCTCTCTCCCAAAAGCCTAAAATCCCCCCTCTCTCTCATTCTCACCACCCCTAACTCCCCGCTCTCCCCCCTAACACCCCTCCTATGCTTCCTACCCATAACCACCCCCTTTTCCCCTCTATGTATCCCTCTTACTCACCCTACCCTCTCTCTCTCTCTCTCTCTCTCTCTCTCTCTCTCTATGCCCCCATCCTAAACCCCCTTCTCTCTAGATTCCCTAGTCCTTCCTAAACCCTTACCACCCCTCCCTCCACCATAATCTATTTCTCTTTCTCTTTGCCAACCCAACTCATCCTCATACCTGTAATCATCCACACCCTCCCCCAGTCATCCCTCTCTCTCTCTCTCTCTCCATCTCTCTCTACTCCACATACCTCTAACCCTAATCCCTCACTCTCTCCTCCAATGCCCAAAAACCCCTAGTTATCTCTATCTCTCTAAAAAACACACCCATACTACTGCCCTTACAACTAAGTTGCTACTCCCTCTTTCTCGCCCTCTCTCTCACTCTGATACCCCATAAACCTTACTAATCCACTCTTTCACCACCTTACTCCTCCCCCTACATTTAACCCCCATCATATCTCTCTCTTTCAATCTAACCTCTTCCCCCTAATCCTTACTAATCCTTTCCCTCACTATCTCTCTCCCCTACTCCTCCACCTACACATAACCCCCACATTCCTCGCTCTCTACTCTAATACCCCTCCTACTCTCCCTACTTGTAACCACCCCCTTTTCCCATTTCTCTCTCTCTATTACTCACTTTACCCGCCTCTCTCTCTCTCCTAATCCACCCCCCCTACAACCTACCACTCCTGTCTCTCTCTCTATGTTCCCCATGATATACCCCCTCCTCTCTAGCTTCTCTAGTCTTCCCTAAGCCCCTACCCCACCACGATATATTTCTCTTTCTCCCCACCAACCCCCTCATCTTATGTACCTCTAATCACCCACACCCTCCCCCCTTATCCCCATCTCTCTCTCTCTCTCTAAATCTACATCTAGTCCTAACCCCCACCACCCTCTCTTTCCCAACCCCCTAACACCTTCCTAGCTCCCTATATTCTTTATATCACACACATGTACACACACATTCTTATCCCTCCCACTACAAATCACCCCACTCATGCTCTCTGTCTCTCTCCAACCCTCTCCCTAACCCTTACTAACCCCATATTTAACTCTCTCACCCCCTACTCCTGCCATGCCCCCGCTCTCTCTCTCTCTTTCTGTATATATATATATATATTCCCCATGCTATAACCCTTGTCTCTAACTTCTCTACTTTTCCCTAAGCCCCTATCCCACCGTGATCTATTACCTTTCTCCCCACCAACCCACCTCATCCTCCATACCTGTAATCACAGATACCCTCCCCCCCATGAGCCCCATATCTCTCTCTCTAATCCTAAACCTACTCCTAACCCCACCACCCTCTCTCTCTCCCAACTACCTAACACCTTCCTATCCCCCTGTAGTCTCTCTCTCTCACACACACACATGTACACATACATTCTTACCCCCCCCTAAAACTAACTCCACTTCTACTCTCTTTGTCTCTCCCATCCTATCCCTAACCCTTACTAACCCCCTCTCTCACTCTTTCACCCCCTACTCCTCCAATACACCATCTCCCCTTCTCTCTCCCCCTTCTCTCTCTCTCTCTCTCTCTCTCTCTCTCTATTCTCCATGCTATACCCATTTCTCTCTAACTTCTCTCGTATTCCCTAAGCCCCTAAGCCACCATGATCTATTTCTCTTTCTCCCCACCAACCCCCCTCATCCTACATACCTATATATCACCCTCTCTCTCTCTCTCTCACTCACTCACTCACTCACTCTCTAATCCTAAACCTAATCCTAACCCAAACAACCCTCTCTCTCTACCAACCCCCTAACACCTTCCTATCCCCTTGTAGTGTGTCTCTCACACAAATGTGCATAAAAATTCCTATCCTTCCCCCAACAACTAACCCCACTCCTACTATCTTTCTCTCTCCCCTTCTCTCCCCAACCCTTACTAACCCCCCCTCTCACTCTATCACCCCCTAGTCCTCCCCTACACCATGCCCCCCCTATCGCTCTCTCTCTCTCTCACACATGTGTACCTACTGTCTTTCTCTCTCTCTCTCACACATGTGTACCTACTGTCTTTCTCTCTCCATGATATACCCATTTCTCTCTAACTTCTCTAGTATTCCCTAAGCCCCTAACCCGCCACGATCTATTTCTCTTTCTCCCCATCAACCCCCCTCATCCTACATATCTCTATATCACCCTCTCTTTCTCTCACTCACTCACTCACTCGCTCTCTCTCTCTCTCTAATCCTACACCTAATCCTAACCCACACCACCCTCTCTCTCTAAGCCCCCCCTAACACCTTCCTATCCTCCTATAGTCTCTCTCTCACACACATGTACATACAAATTCCTATCCCTCCCCCAACAACTAACCCCATTCCTACTGTCTTTTTCTTCATCCTCCTCTCCCTAACCCTTACTAACCTCCCCTCTCACTCTATCACCCCCTAGTCCTCCTCTACACCGTCCCCCCCCCTCTCGCTCTCTCTCTAAACTAACCTTTACTAACCCCCTTTCCCAGTCATTCTCTACCCTACTCCTCCACCTACACCTATCCCCCAAGCGCTTATCTCTAATGCGACCCCTTAGTACCCACCCCTCTCTCTCCCCACCAACCCCTTAACACCCTTGACTCTCTCTCTCTCTCTCTCTCTCAAACACACACACACACACACAAACACACACCCTAATCCTATCCTTTCCACTAACCCCTCTCCTCTCTTTATATATACCTAACCTTTACTAACGCCCTCTCTCACTCTCTCGGCACCCTACTCCCTCCCCTACCTCTAACACCCATCCACCCTCTCTATATCTCTCTCTTTCTCTCTAACCTATTCCCCTTAACCCTTATTAACCCCTTCTCTCATGCTCTCTCTCCCCTATTCCTCCACCTACACCTCAACCCCACCCCTTTCTCTCTCCCCCAACCCATTAATATGCCCCTCTCTTTCACATACTGCCATAATAGATAACCCCACACTCTCTCTCTCCCTTGATCCCCTCGTACTATCCCTACCCATAACAACACCCCTCTTCTCTCTCTTAGTCTCTTTATCTCTCTCCTACTCATACTACCCTAATGCCCCTCTCTCTTTCTCTCTCTCCTAATCACCCTCCCCTATAACTTACCACCAATCTCTCTCTCTACCCCCACCCTATACCCCCCCTTTCTCTAACTAGAATAATATTTCCTAAATCCCTTCTACCACCTCCCCCCACTACAATCTCTATTTCTTTCTCTCCATCAACTCCCTTACTCCTAGCCAACCTTAATCACCCACACCCTCTCTCTCTCTCTCTCTCTCTCTCTCTCTCTCACACACACACACACACACACACACACACACAAACCCCTCTAATTCACCTTGCACTAACCCACACCCCTCTCTTTATATCCCAGCACCCTAACAAAACCTCCCCATCCCCATTCTATATTCTCTCCCTCTCACATGTATACCTCCCTAGTCCTCTCATACCACAAACTCCCCTACTTGTCCCCCTACCTATAACACCTACTCCTCTCTCTTTCACTATCTTACCCCTAAACCTTTCTCTATGTCTCTATCTCTACTAATCTAACTCCCCCTACCACTTACCAGCACCCATCTCTCTCTCTCTCTCTCTCTCTCCACCCTAAACCCCTCCCCCCACCATGATATCTACATTTTTCTCTCTCCCAACCCCTCTTCTCCCACCTACCCCTAATCACCCACAACCTCCTCCCTTTATAGCCCCTCTCTCACTCTCACTCTCTCATGCACACACAAACAAACACCTAATAAAACACCTCTCTTCTCATCCACCAACACCTAACCCCCACCCCTTTGTCTCTTTTTGAACCCCATAACACCCTCTCTCTCCCTCTACACCTGACCTCAACTCTGTAATAACATGCAATGATCTGACAGTTGTAGCAATTCACAATCAAACTCACAAATATGTTGCAAAGAAGAAGAGAAGGAGACACTCAGTGATCACCCATAAACACAATAGAATAGAACATAATCTCAGTATTATATAATGAATAAGAATGTAAGTGAATGAATACAATAGAATAGTAAGGTGCATAATATAGGATTCGAATAGGCCAAGCAGGGCATTCGATAGTGGAGTCATCATTCAGAGTTTGGCTTGAATGATAGTGGAGTCATCATCCAGTCAATGTATCTGTCATCAGATGTAACAGTCAATAAATTGAGTCTAACTGAGTGAAGTAGGCACTAACTGAATGAAGGAGGCCCAGTGGAGGGTGCATGAGGAGTCTAACTGAATGAGGTAGGCATGAAATGAATGAAGGAGGATTAGTGAAGGGTGCATGAGGAGCTAACTAGAGTCAAAATGGATAGAGTAGTCTCATTATAGTTCTATCGGAGTGAAACAGTCAGTGAGGGAGTCAATCTAGCCTCAAATGAAGGAAGAACTGAGTGATAACTAACTGGTAGGTGAGAATGGTGCCTAAATGGCTGTGGTAGGTGAGAAAGGTGCACTTGGCATGAAGAAGGGCACCTTTGGTAGGTAGGATGCCCCCTGGGGGCTGTAGATAGGCTGTGGAGAGATAGAATGAAGCTTTAGGAGCTAGGAGGTCCACCATGATGATGACTGGATGCATGTAGAATGAATCCATGCATGCAAAATTTAAAAATGATGGGGAGAATATTCCAACACCCCCCTGCAAGATATACTATGACAAATAATTGAAGAGTATGGCCTTGGTAACTAAGACCAAAAGTCACCCTGTACAATCAATCTAAAATAAACTAAGTAAGGAAAGAGGGAAAACCCAGTGGGAAAAATCCCTCCCTCAAAATAGACCGAAGGAGCTAAAGTAGCATATCATGACTTACCCCTGAAGGAGGCAAATGACCTTCCTTTCCAAGGAAGGTTTGATCAACCTGAAATCGATCTGCATTGTGAGGGGGATGAGCCCTTACATGCTAAAAATATGATCTGGTTCTTCTATGATCATGTGGATCACCAACCAAATCACCCCCCTCTACCTCCCTCTCACCCTCTCCCATCCCTTCATCTCCCCCCTCCCCCCCTCTGCTCCCCCATGCCCCTCGCACTCCTTCCCACTACCAACAAACCTCCCCATGTTCCTCTCTCCCTACATATCGCCCTCACTATTATTCCCTCTCACACTCTCCTCCCCCTCCCTCTACCCCTCCCCCTCTCCCTCTCCTACTCTACCCACTCTCCCTCCCTCTCCCTTGCACCCTCTCCCTCTTCCTCCCCCCCTCTCTACCTCCCCCTCCCACTCCCACCCCCAACCACCCAACTCACCCTCTGCCCCCTCTCCTCTTATCCTCCCCCTATATGATGCCTCCCTCTCCCACTCTCATTGTCCATCCCCCTCTCCCTCTCCGATTCTTCCCCTCCCTTTCCCTCTCCCTGCCTCTCCTACATATATCTCCCCCTCCCTCTCCAGCCCCTCTGACATATATCTCCCCCTCCCCCTCCCGCCCCTCCCTCTCTCCCTCCCCCTTACCCCTTCCCCCTCTCCTACCCCTACCTCTCCCACTCCCCTGACCCCTGACCCTCTCTCATAGCCACTCGCTCTCTCCCTCTCCCTCTCTCTCTCTCCTTACCTCTCCAATCCTCTCTCACTCCACTCTCCCCCTCTCCTTACCCCTCTTCCACCCATCCCACTCCCACTCATCTCTCTCCCCACCCCTCCTCCACTCCTCTCCCTCCCCCACTCCCCCCCCCTCTCTCCCTACCCCTCTCTCACCACCCTCTCTCTCCATCCCCTTTCGCTCCACCTCCAAACCATCTCTCTCCCTCCTCTTCCCCTTCTCCCTCCATGTCTTCCTAGCCGTCCTCATCAATCTCCCCCTCCCCTCACCCCCTCTCACTCCCTCTCCCTCATCCTCCCCCCCTCTTCCCCCCTTGGCCCACAGACTACCTCCCCCTATCACTACCCATGTCCCTTACACTTTCCCTCTCTCCCTACCCCTTTGACCCTCTCCCTCCCTCTCACACTATCCCACCCCTCTGTCTCTCCCCTCCCCCCTCTCCTCCCCCATGGCCCTTGCACTCCCTCCATTTCCCATTACCCATGCCCCTCGCTATGTCCCTCTCTCACTAACTCTCACCCCCACTCTCCTTCCCTCTCACTCTCTCCCCAACCCTCCCTCTTCCCCCTTCCAAATCTAACTCCCCCTTCCTCTCCCCCTCTTCCTCTCCCACTCCACCAGCTCTCTCGCCCTTCCCTTCATACCCTCTCCCTCTCTCCCCCCTAACTCTCTTCATGTCCCTTCCCATCCCACTCCATATCCCATCCCCATCCCCCCACCTCACTCTCCACCCCATCTCTCTCCCTCTCCCCCTATCCTCGCCTTCCCCCTCTACAACCCCTCGCTCTCCCACTATCATTTCCCACCCCCCTCTCCCTCTCCCACTCCCACTTCTCCACTACCTTTTCCTCCCCCTCCCACCCTCCATGCCCCTCCCATGCATATCTCCCCCTACCCCTCCCTCTCTCCCTCCCCATTGACCCTTCCCCCTCTCCCACCTCTCCCTCTCCCACTCTCCTAGCCACTCCCCCTCCTCTCTCACTCTCTTGCACTGACTCGCTCTATCCCTCTCTCTCTCTCCCTACCCCTCCATATCACTCTCTCTCCCCTCTCCCCCTCTCCTTACTCCTCCTCCACCCCTCCCTCTCCCACTCCTCTCTGTCCCCCCCTCCTCACACTCTCTCTCCCTAACACTCCCCCACTCCTCTCCCTCCCCCCCTCCACACCATCTCTTTCCCTACCCCTTTTCCCACTCTCCCTCCCTCTCACACTCTCCCTACCAACACCCCTCCCCCTCCCCCTACCAATGCCCCACCACCTGTCCCTCTCACCCCCCGCTCTACTCCCCTCTAACTCTCTCCCCCCCCATCCCTCCCCCTCTCCCACTCCCCCTACTATCCCTCACTCCACCTCTCACCGTCTCCCTCTTCCTCCCCTCCCTCTCTTCCTTTTTGTCCCCCTCCCCCTCCCTCCCCAACTACCATCCCCTTACCTCTCCCTCCCTCTCCCCCTATCTCCCTCTCCTTCCCCCTATGCAACCCCTCACTCTCCCACTCTCATTGTCCATCCCCCTCTCCCTCTCCCAATATTCCCCTCCCTTTCCCTCCCCCTCCCCCTATCACTGCCACTCCCACACATCTATCCCCCTAAACCACCCCCTCCCTCTCCCTCTCTCCCTACCTCTCACCCCCAATCTCCTTCCCTCTCACACTCTCCCCCTAATCTCCTTCCCTCTCACACTCTCCCCCCCATCCCTCTCCCACTCCCCTTGCTCTCCCTCACTCCCCCTCTCGCCCTCTCCCTCTGCCACCCATTCCTATCTTCCTCTTTGTCCCCCTCCCATTCCCTCCCCAACCCCCATCCCTCTACATCACCCTATCTCCTCTCTCCCTCCCTCTCCCCCTATCCTCTGCTCCTTCCCCCCTCTGCAACCCCTCGCTTTCCCATTCTCATTATCCATCCCCCTCTCCTTACCACTGCCACACATCAATCTCCCTCCCCCTTTCACCTACCCCCTCTCCCACTCATGTGCAACCACTGCATCTCCTTCTCCCTCTATCCATCGCCCTCTCCCTGCCCCTTCATACCACATTCCCTCCACTCTCCCCCTCCTCCACCCCCCCATACTTCTCTCTCTCCCCTCTCCCCCTCTACTTACCCCTCTTCCATGCTCCCTCTCCCACTACTCTCCATACCCCCCCCCTTCCCGCACTCTCTCTCCCTACCCCTCTCCCACTCCTCTCCCTCCCCGCCCTCCCCCACCCTCTCTCTCGCTACCCCTCTGCCCCCTCTCCTTCCTTATCATACTCTCCCACCCCCTCCATCTCCCCCATGGCCCTCCCCCTCCCCATGCCCCTCTTGCCCCCACTCTCCTCCACTCTCACACTCCCCTCCCCTTCCCTCTCCGCCCTTCCACCTCCCCCTCCCTCTGTCCCTCGCTCTCCCTCACCCCCACTCTCATCCTCTCACTCTCCCTCTACCTCCCCTACCTCACTTCCTCTTTGTCCCCCTCCTGCTCCCTCCCCAACCCCTGTCCCCCTACCTCACCCTCTCCCACCTCTTTCTCCCTCTCCCTATATCCTCCCCTCCTTCTGCCTCTGCAACCCCTTGCTTTCCCACTCTCATTATCCATCGCCCTCTCCCTCACGCAATACTCCCCTCCCTTTCCCTCCCACTCTCCTTACCCTTCTTCCACCCTCCCTCTCCAACTACTCTCCACCCCCCCTCCCCACACTCCCTCTCCCTCCCCCTCTCCCTCCCCACCCTCTCCCTCCCCACCCTCTCCCTCCCCATCCTCTCTCTCCCTACCCCTCTCCCAATCCTCTCCCTCCCCACCCTCCCCACCGTCTCTCTCGGTACTCCTCCACCCCCTCTCCCTCCTTATCACACTCTATCACCCCTCCCCCTCCCTAGGCCCTCCCCCTCCCCCTACCCCTCCCCCTCCCCCCTACCCCTCCCTAGGCCCCTCTCGCCCCCAATCTCCTCCCCTCTCACACTCCCCCTCCCATCCCCCTCCACCCTATCCCCTCCCGCTCCTTCACTCCCTCGCTCTCCCTCACCCCCGCTCTCATCCTCTCCCTCTCCCTCTGCCTCCCCTGCCTCTCTTCCTCTTCGTCCCCCTCCTTCTCCCTCCCCAACCCCTATCCCCCTACCTCACCCTCTCCCACCTCTTTCTCCCTCTCCCCCTATCCTCCTCTCCTTCCCCCTCCACATCCCCTCACTTTCCCACTCTAATTATCCATCCCCCTCTCCCTCTCACAATCTTCCCCTCCCTTTCCCTCCCACTCTCCTTACCCCTCTTCCACCCTCCCTCTCCCACTACTCTCCGTCCCCCCCCCCCTCCCTGCACTCCCTCCCCTACCCCTCTCCCTCCCTCTCACACTCTCCCACCCCTTCATCTCCCCCATCCCCCTTCCCCTCCTCCTCCCCACGCCCCTCTCGCCCCCACTCTCCTCGCCTCTCACACTCTCCCCCCCATCCCTCTCCCCCCTTCTGCCTCCCCCTCCCTCACCCCCCCCGCTCTCCCTCACTCACCCTGTCATCCTCTCCCTCTCCCTCTGCCTCCCCTACCTCTCTTCCTCTCCGTCCCCCATCCCCCAACCCCCGTCCCCCTACCTCACCCTCTCCCCCCTCTTTCTACCTCTCCTTCCCCCTCGCTCTCCCACTCTCACTATCCATCCCCCTCCCCCTCCCGCTTCCGCTCCCCCTCTTGCTCAACCCCCTCCTCCTCCTCTCCCCCTCTCTTGCACCCACTCTCTCTCCTTGCCCCTCCATACCACTTTCCCTCCCTCTCCCCCTCTCCATATAAAAGTAAAGGATTCTAATTTATTAATACCCATAATAAAGTAACACGTAAAAAACAATCATAACTATAATAGTTTGACTTATCATATTGTTATTATAATTCCATCATACATATTTTCTATTTATATATATTTGTATGACTTATCATATTGTTATTATAATTCCATTATACATATTTTCTATTTATATATATTTGTATGGCTTATCATATTGTTATTATAATTCCATTATACATATTTTCTATTTATATATATTTGTATATTATACTAATATTCCCTTCAATTTTCGTTATTTCATTCTTTTATATATATAAAAGCCTTTGTCATCAGCAATTTAATTCTTTTATATTAAATTGCCGATGACAAAGGCTTTTATATATATAAAAGAATGAAATAACGAAAATTGAAGGGAATATTAATATAATATACAAATATATATAAATAGAAAATATGTATAATGGAAGAGAATTATAATAACAATATGATAAGTCAAACTGTTATAGTTATGATTGTTTTTTAGGTGTTACTTTTAATTTGGGTTAGTAAGGATGAAGGGCTTTATTATTAGCAAGTTTCTATATTTTTCACCATTTATTAGGTATATCTGTGGGATGAATTGTTCTATGAAAGGTTTTTGGATTTTAAAATATTAAATGATACTCGAATGAATATATATATATATTATTGAATCTGGAATTATATATAGATATATATAAATAAATAAAATTTATGTATAATTTTGTAAATATGATTTATTTAACAAATTTATTATAATTTCAAATAAAAATAGTTATGAAATATTAAGAATAAATAAATTAGTAAAATATAACAGAAGCAAACATTTCATTTGAATATGAATTCAAAATAAAGACAAAAACAAATATTTCATTCTCAAAAGATTCTAACAAAGAAGAGAAATATTTTTTCAAATAATTATAAAAAAATCAAAACAGAAACAAATATTTCATTCCTGACGAATCTAGCAAAGAAGAGAAATAATTTTCGTAGGGGAACTCCTACTTGATAAATAGACAGTAGGTTCTGTATTATTTTCTAGCAAAGATTATAAATATTTTTTCAACATAAACAAGTAACCTATAAAAAAAATTCAAAACAAAAAACAAGTATTTAATTTCTAGAAGAAAACTAGCAAATAAGAAAAAAAACAATTTAACAGAAACAAGTAATTATCTTACCGAATTTAATCCTAGGTAAAAATATAAAGTTTATATATCTGCATTTAAAGTTTAATCATATCTTTACTCTCCTTCCCTTTTAAAATTTAATCATATCATTACTCTCCTTCCCTTTTAAAGTTTAATCCTATCATTACTCTCCTTCCTTTTTAGTAGAACTAAAACCTAAGACCTAAGGTTAAAATAAATAAAGAAAACCAAACCTTAAAAAGCAACGATAAAATGGGTCGTGAATGTTACTGTAAAGCAGTGTAGAATTTCAGATACATAATTTTTTCCACAATAAACATTAAAAACTAGCTTAGAAATATTAGAATAGTGTCTTTCCTATACCCTGCCTGCCCTGGAAAAGTTGGCAGCCCTACCCTCTAGAAGGATCTGCACCACCCATCTAATGTGTGTTTGTATACAGTTTAGTTGAAACGGCTATTGGGCACAACTTTAAATATTTTTCCACATTATGACTACCGATTAGGTTGCTGAAAGTTATAACTGTATAATTGTTTACAAGGTGAGACCACCTAATTTCTAGGTCAATTCCAGTCTTCGCAAACAATTTAAGAAGGGTAGGAAGTAAATGGGATTTCAAGAAAAAAGGGCAAAGGCGGACTCCAACAATCCTTATTTCGAATACAGGAGGAGGGGGTGTCAAATCAAGCACTGAAGAGATTTTTCTCCGAATGATTCTTATGGTTCGATCTACACGAATGAGGGGAGAGTTGTTTCTATACCACTTTATAGTGGTATTGTACAGCGGTTTCCTTCGTACATCGTTCTTGTATTTACCGCAATAAATCTACCTATTCATTTAAGATATACACATGTACCTTTCTCAACAATCTTTTGTAGTTCGTGTACTATTCCAGCATGGAGAGTTTTAGCATAAAAATGACAAACTGTAAATAAAAATTACATTCTAAAATTACCAACTAATGAATATCAACATAGCAGGATTGTGTCCTCATTTCTCTGTCTGGCCATATATTCCCTACTCCCAAATCAGTTTTTCTCAAATTGAAATACCAGAAAAAAAAAATTGAAATGGTCTCTTTAATTAAATTGAACATTGCTAAGTCTAGAAATTTGGTTCTACTACCCTAATATGAAGGCATTGGAAAACTGAGGATGCATGAATTGACTCACCATTTTAGAAGAGAATTGGCTGATTATCGTGTTTGTTGAACCCAAAAGCTTAGCTCCTTCGTCTATTGCCTCAGCCAGTGAAACCAGTACTTCCGCCTCAGTCTCATTAATGTATATTTGAGATCTCCCTTGTGCAGGGCTAGATTCCTAATCACCATTAAGGAGGAGGCAGCTCAATGATCGTATACCATATCACCATTAAGGAAGTATACCATGCTCAACTTAACCGTGACCTTCGGCTTCTTTCACTGTGACCTTCGGCTTCCTCCCCTGCATTTCAAAGCTTAGGTTCCATAACTACATTGTGAAACTAAAATACAGACATAACACCCCAAAGAGATGAAGGCGCTCCAAATCATCACAGCACATAGCAAAGAAAAAGGAGGAGAGACGAGCGCTAAGAACGCAGAGCACCAAGATCATCTAATTTGATTCAAATAAACAAAAGCAAGAATGATTTCACTTTAAGATATAATATCGGGCACGGCTACGGAATATCGAAGATCAATAATCAATTTAAAATACAATGAAACTAATTGTAATGGTGATCATTAATATAAAAATAGCATATTAATATAGTTATTATTTATATCATTATTAATATGTTCAAATGATTTAACTAAAATACAAAAAAAAAATTAGTTTATAGTTTTTTAATTTTAATTAAATATATATTTATAAAAAACGTATTATTAATTTTAATTATTGGTTAAAAAATCTAATTCACAATATTTTCAAAAAAATATTTAAATTCATGTCATGAGGAGGAATTAAGGAAACCACAACGTTTATGTTAAAATTTTAACATACATTGAACTATAACTAATGCATCATTGATTACTATCCAACGGCTTTAAAAATGAAGAGAAATTATAACATTTATAATTTAATTATTTAACACAATTTAAAATCCTTGCTAACAAGAGAAATCAATATCAACTCAAGACGGAGTTGAATACCAGAAAGGTAATTTTAAAACCCTTTCCAGACGAAAAGGAAAACTCCACCACCCAGTGACCGGTAAATACGGTTTACACACCATCAAACCATCACAAAATGGCTCCAAATGTGGAAAAAGTTTGAGAATTTGGTTATTAACGCGTGTCAGCGATTGAATTTCTAACCCTGTCACCAACGTCATCTGACAAGGTTAGTATTGTAGAAAATATTTTAAAATTGTTATGTAATGTGGGTGTAAGCACGACAATCCTTTTACTCACACAAAGATGAAAAATTCTTTTATTGTATGATGTTTTATGAATTGTTTATCCCTTGATTTGACTATAGAGCTCCATAGTTAAAATAGAGAGATACTTTTCATCTTATAGATTAGGGTGATCACGTCCTTATAATATATTAATTTTATCTTATCCTCTATTTATTTATCACACTACAACTTCTCCTTAGGGAGCCTCTTATCTACCATGTTATTTATCTTGTTCTTGTACATTAGCTACCTAGTCATAACCATGCTCTCAATGTGCGAGAGAATTGATTCTATGAGGAGGACAGGATAAGATCTATTTCCTTTACTTTTGAGACTATATGTTATAAAATGCTTTTGGATTTTCTCCATAATTCTTCTAAATTCTCTAGATATGTTGTAGCCCCGAATTTCACGTCCATAAAAGATAACATGAGTGAAGAGAGTCCCAAAGAAGATTTTATTCTTATCCCAAATCCAAATGTCCACAAATTTACAATTGTTTTCAAGTTCATAATAAGCATTCCACCCTCCATTAAGGGTTGGTTCAATGTAATGATACCCACTTATTGAAATGTAAGTTGCAATGGCATGTTGGAAAAAAATAAATCTTATCATTGAAATCAATTATTAGAGGTACCTACAAAAGTTTTTAGAATTAGGTGTAAAAAGATGAAACGTAGAAAAACGGATCATTTTCCGGAATATATAACTTTTATTTATGTAAAAGTTGTATAACCACCCCAAAATGTCAATATTTTAAGATTGGTACGTTATTTTTTCTCTAAAAAGTAATGCATATGTTTGTGTTGGTCCACCGGTTTGTTATGTAAATTGTCAATTTATGAGGAAAAAAAAATGTAGAGGCATAGTCATCAGACAAATCTTGTGCAGGGATATTTTTTTAAAATTTTAAAAGATTATTTTATATATTTTTTTAATTATGAAAGTTAGTGAATCCTTAAAATGACATGGTCGAGTGTTGGTCCATCATATCATGGTTTGAACATAATAGAATTTTTTTTTTTTAGCTTGTAGGTATTTTTATACTCTTGTGCGGGTTCTTTTTCGTTCTTGAAATAGGTAAGCCAATCAAAAGTTATAGGCCAAATAAACGACCTATGTTTTTTACAAATTTGACTTGAGTGCAGTTAAAATGAATTAAAAATTAAAAAAAAAATAACAGATCTATTAAAAAGATATATTAAAAAAAAAATAACAGATCTATTAAAAAGATATATAGTTAGAATCTGCACATAGAGCTCGACAAGTGTGTGAAATTTCATCAGTAGTGCACAAGTGGAGCATATGCGGAACTAAGCATGAAAAACATGAAGTTACAGAAATTGGTGTGTTCGTCCATAAATCAGACCGAGCCTCAAGGTTTGGCAATCCGAAGCTATTACCAAACTTGCAAGGGTGCCAAACAAAATTTGAATCTAGACACTTGTGCATGCAAATGCGTGCACGCGCATAGGCGCGCACGCATTGTTGTGTGTGCACATGTAGATGCATGCACGCGTTATAGTGCACACAGGTTATAGCGCGCACATGTTATAGCGCGCACACGTTGTTTTTACACCTTAATTTTGATCTATCTATACCTAAATGCCCCCCCCCCCATCTATAAACCCCACCCCCCTTTAATTCCTATCCACCCAATCCTCCCCCCCCCTCTCTTCCACTCTACCCAATCCCTCCTCCCTCCCTCACCCCTCTCTTCTCTCCTTCACCACAAGAGTTAGGAGATATATTATTACACAAAATCACTAACTTGCATTATCCTTATGTGCATATAAATATTCATCCCTTTAACCATAAATCTATGACCCCCATATCTCAATCACCAAACCCTTGACCATTATTCCCTATCTACTGCAATCCCTAGTCCCCAGTACAACTTATAACCATCATAACTCTTGGACAACTATAATCCTAAACTAGTATAGCCGCTAAAACTCCTAAATACTAACACATAATGATATATATCCCTTAACCCCTATAACCCTAACCACATAATCCTAACCTCTAAAGTGTCTAGTCAAATAAAAATTAACCCCTAACCCTTATAGCCTCTAATTCGCATCAACCCTAAACTCTATCATCAAACACGCAACCCTTAAAACCTATAACCCATAGCCAGTTTATAGAGATAGTCAGAGAGAGAGAGACTTGAACCTTGGGCCCTAAAGGAATATTCTATCCAGAAGGAGCTATCATGATTTCCTCCACTAACCACACATTACCTCTTAAGGGTATCATTGGCCTATGATTAAGGATGTCGATACCATCAAGTGTTTTGAGCAATATGTATGTGCCTAATCGAGGATTTTGGAATGATGTTTTATGGAAGAATATTGTTCCTTTGGCCATAAACAAACCATTTAGACATCCAAGGCCATGAACAATGTCTAAAAGCACCAAACAAGACTTTACATGGGTATCCATTGTGCTATATGTATCCAAGTCTTGAGGACTTAGGGAATTGGACATGGTCAAGGGAGGAGACCTAAGACTCGGGCCTTAAAGGAATCTTATATCCATCTAGGATCAAGAAGGTTACCTCCACCAACTACACATGGCCTCTTGAGGTATCATTGTCATGTGATTGAGGATGGAAGTGACATAATATGGTTTTGAACTTAGTATCTACATGTCTTAGGGCCTTGGAAATGGTTTTCCAAGGAATAAGTATTCTAGCCATCAAAGACTAAGAAGGTTTTCTCAACCAAGGCCCATCATGTGGTGATCATCATCATCACCATCATCATATTCATCATCTTCATCATCATCATCGTCTTCACAGTCATCACCATCTTCATCATCATCATCATCATCATCGTTTTCGTCGTCATCACCACCACCATCATTATCATCAACATCATCATCATCATCTTCATCATTATCATCTTCGTCATCATCATCTTCATCATCTTCATCATCATCGTTGTCGTCGCCATCACCATCATATTCATGGTCTTCATCGTCATCATCTTCATCTTCATTATCGTCATCGTATTCGTCATCATCATCGTCATCATCGTCATCATCATCATCATCATCATCATGATCATCACTCTCTTCCTCCTCGTCATCATCATCATCATCGTCTTCATCATCATCATCATCACAATCATCACTGTCTTCCTCCTCCTCCTCATCATCATTACCATCATCACCATCAGGGGATTAAAGAAAGAGAGAGAATGGGGATTAGGTGTTCAGATACATACATACATACATATAGATAGATAGATAGATAGAGAGAGAGAGAGATTGGGGGTTAGGGGTTTAGAGAGAGAAAGAGATCAAAGGTTAGGGTTTGAGAGAGAGAGAGGGAGAGAGAGAGAGATTGGGGATTCAGGATTTAGAGAGAGTGAGATTGGGGGGGTTTGGGGTTGAGAGAGAGAGAGAGAGAGATTAGGGGTTAGGGGTTTAGAGAGAGAGACAGAATTGAAGGTTAGAAGTTCAGAGAGAGAGAGAGGTTGGAGGTTAGGGGTTTAGAGAGAGAGAGAAGTTGAAGGTTAGGGGTTTAGAGAGAGAGGGATTGGGGGTTAGGGGTTTAGGGACATAGATATTGGGGCTTATTGGTTTAGATAGACAGATAGAGGTTAGGCGTTTGGGGCTCAAATAGATAGAATCGAGAGGAAGATATTTGGGGTTATTTGTTTTTTAGAGATAGAGAGACTGGCGATTAGGTGTTTAAAGAGAGAGAGAGAGAGAGACTGGTGTTTAGGGATTTAGAGAGAGAGAGGGAGATATAGGAAGAGAGAGATTGGCTTTTGTGGGTTTAGAGACTGAGAGATTGGGGATTATGGGTTTAGCAAGAGATAAAGGGATTGAGGGCTAGGAGTTTAGAGAGAGAATGAGACAAAAAAATAGAGAATGGTGGTTAGGTGTTTAGAGAGAGAAAGAGAATGATTGGGTGTTATGGGTTAGGGTTTAAAGAAAGAGATTTTTTGGGTTAGAAGTTTATATTGAAGTTTAGGGGTTTAGAGAGAGAGAGAGAGAGATTGTGGATTAGGGGTTTAGAGAGATATTCAGAGAGATATTTGAGGATAGGGTTTGAGAGAGAGAAAGGATTGGTGTTTGGCTTTTAAAGAGATATAGACAGATTGGGATTTAGGGGTTTAAAGAGAGAGAGATAAAAATAGAGAGATTGGTGGTAAAGGGTGTAGAGAGAGAGAAATTGGGGTTTAGGGGTTTAGAGAGAGAGAAAGAGATTAAGGGATTGATGGCTAGGAGTTTAGAGAGAGAATGAGACAAAAAAATAGAGAATGGTGGTTAGGTGTTTAGAGAGAGAAAGAGAATGATTGGGTGTTATGGGTTAGGGTTTAAAGAAAGAGAGATTTTTTGGGTTAGGAGTTTATATTGAGGTTTAGGGGTTTAGAGAGAGAGGAGAGAGATTGTGGATTAGGGGTTTAGAGAGATATTTAGAGAGATATTTGAGGATAGGGTTTGAGAGAGAGAAAGATTGGTGTTTGGATTTTAAAGAGATATAGACAGATTGGGATTTAGGGGTTTAAAGAGAGAGAGATAAAAATAGAGAGATTGGTGGTAAAGGGTGTAGAGAGAGAGAAATTGGGGTTTAGGGGTTTAGAGAGAGAGAAAGAGATTAATGTTTAGGGGTTCAAGAGAGAGAGAAGAGATTGGAGGTTAGGGGTTTAGAAAGAGAGATAGATTAGTGGTTAGAGGTTCAGAGAAAGAGAGAGAGAAATTTGATGATAGGGGTTTAGAGAGAGAGATATTGGGGGTTAGGGGTTTAGAGAGAGAAAGAGATTGGGGGTTTAGATATATATATAGAGAGAGGGGGGGTTAGAGAGAGAGAGATTGTATTTTAGTGGTTTAGAAAGAGAGTGACAGGTTGGGGGATACTGGTTTAGAGAGAGAATCAACTGGAGGCTAGGGCGTTGGAGAGAGAGATAAAGAGAGAGAGAGTGATCAAGGGTTAAGGGTTTAGAGAAATAGATATTAGGGGTTAGGGGTTTAAAGAGAGATAAAGAGATTAAGGGGTTGAGCTTTAGAGTGAGAGTGAGATAGGCATAGGGATATAGGTGGTTTTGGGTTTAGAGATAGAGACATCAAGAGAGAGATTTGTGTTAAGGGTTTAAATAAAGAGAGAGAGAGAGAGATATTAAGGGTTAGGGGCTCAGAGAGAGACAGATAGATTAGTGATTAATGGTTTAGAGAGAGAGAGATTGGGGGTTTGAGGTTCAGAGATAGAGAGAAATTTGGGGTGAAGGGTTTAGATAGATAGTAGGTAGATAGAGAGAGAGAGAGATTGAGAGCTAGGTGTCTAGGGAGAGAGAGAGATTGGAGGTTATGTGTCTACAGAGAAATATTGGGGGTTAGCTATTTATTCAGAGTAATATATTGGTTCTTAGGGGTAAGGGGTTTAGAGAGAGAGAGAGATTAGGAGTTAGGGGTTTAGAGAGAGAGAAACATAGATATTGGTGGTTAGGGGTTTAGACTGAGAGATAGAGATTATGGGTTTAGAGAGAGAGGTAGAGAGAAATATTGGGTGTTAGTGGTTTAGAAAGAGAGAGATTGTGAGATAGGGGTTTAGAGAGACAGAGAAAGAGATTGGTGCTTAGGGGTTTAGAGAGACAGAGAAAGAGATTGGTGCTTAGGGGTTTAGAGAAATAGAGAGAGATTGAGGGTTAGGGGATTAGATAGGTAGGTAGATAGAAAAAGATTGAGAGAGAGAGAGATATTAGGGGTTAGGTGTTTAGAGAGAGAGAGAGAGAGAAAGAGAGAGGTTGGGGGTTACAGGTTTAGAGAGAGGAAGATTGGAGGTTAGGGGTTTAGAGAGAGAGAGTTTGGAGGTTAGGGGTTTAGAGAGAGATATTGAGGGTTACTGGTTTAGAGAGAGACATAGAATGGGGTTTGGGGGTTTAGAGAGACATAGATAATTGCTTTGGGGTTTAGATAGAGATAGAAGGATTGGGGGTTAGGGTTTTAGAGAAAGAGACATAGAATGAAAGAGATTGGTGGTTAGGGTTTAAGAGAGAGAGAGAGAGAGAGAGAGAGAGAGAGAGAGATTGGGTATTAGGGTTTTAGAGAGAGAGAGAGATATTGGGTGTTAGGGTTTCAGAGAGAGAGAGAGAGATAGAGAGATATTCGGGGTTAATGGTTTTAGAGAGAGAGAGGGATTGAGGGTTAATGGTTTAGAGAGAGAGATTGGGTGTTAGGGGTTTAGTGAGAGAGAGAGAGATTGGAATTTAGGGATTTAGAGAGATAGAGAGAGATAGAGATATTTGGGGTTAGGGGTTTAGATAGACATATAAATAGTCAGAGAGAGAGAGAGATATTTGAGGTTAGGGGTTTAGAGGAAAAGAGAGAGCGTGGTTTTAGAGAGAGAGATTGGGGTTAGGGGTTTAGAGGGACAAAATTATATTTGGGGCGAGGTGTTTCAAGATAGAGAGAGTTTGGGGGTTAGGAGTTTAGAGAGAGAGATATTGGTTGTTAATAGTTTAGAGAAAGAGAGATTGGGTGTTAGTTGTTTAGTTAGAGATAGAATGAGAGATTGGAGGTTAGGGATTTAGAGATATTGACAGAGAGATAGAAAGAGAGAGAGAGAGAGAAAGAAAGATTAGGGGTTATGGTTTTATACACATACACACACACACACATATATATATATATAGAGAGAGAGAGAGAGATATTGGGGTTAGTGTTTAGAGAGATAGAGAGATATTGGGGGTGAGGGGTTTAAAAAAAGAAAAATTTTGAAGTTTAGGATTTGAGAGAGAGATTGGGGGTTAGGGATTTAGGAAGAGACAAAGATTGTGGGTTAGGCGTTTAGAGAGAGAGAGAGAGATTTGGGGTTAAGAGATAATAGAGACATAAAGAGATTTAGGGGATGAGGTTTAGAGTGAGAGATATAGATTTGGGTTTAAGAGATAATAGAGACATAAAGAGATTCAGGGGATGAGGTTTAGAGTGAGAGAGGGAGATTTGGGGTTAGGGATTTAGAGGAAGAGAGACAATTTGAGGGTTATGGGTTTAGAGAGAGAGATATATACTCGGGGTTAGGGGTTTAGAGAGAGAGAGAGATAGGGGTTTAGAGAGAGAGAGAGAGGGAGAAAGAGACAGAGAAGAAATGGGGTGAGGGGTTTAAAGCGACAGAGAGAGAGAGAGATTGGGGGTTAGGTGTTTAAAGGGAGAGAGAGGGGGGAGCATAGAGATATTGGATGTTAGGGGTTAAGAGAGAGATTGGTTGTTAGGTTTTAAGAGAGAGAGATTAGGGGTTTGGAGTTTGGTGAGAGTGATATATATAGATAGAGACAAAGACAAAGATTGGGGCCTTGGGTTTAGAGAGAGGGATATTGTGTGTTATGGGTTTAAAGAGAGAGATTGGCGGTTAGGGGTTTAGAGAGGGAGAGTTAGAGATATTGGGGGTTAGGGGTTTAAATAGATATATCAATAGATAAAGATAGAGATATATAGATAGAGAGAGAGAGATTGAGGGTTAGGGGCTTAGAGAGAGAGAGTGAGAGACTGAGATATTGGGGGTTAGGGTTTTATATGGAGAGAGAGATTGGGGGTTAGGGGTTTAGAGAGAGAGAGATTGGGGGGTTAGTGATTTAGATATATATATATATATATTTCAGGTTAGGGGTTTATAGAGATAGGGAAGGGATAGGAAGAGAGAGTTTTTGAGTTAGGGGTTTAGAGAGACAGATTGGTGTTTGGGGTTTAGAGAGAGATAGAGAGTTTGAAGGTAAGGGGTTTAGAGAGAGAGAGAGATTAGAGGTTAAGACTTTAGAGAGAGAGAGATTGAGATAAAGAGAGATATATGGGGTTAATGGTTTAGAGAGAGAGAGAGATCGGGGGTTAAGAGGTTTATAGAGAGATACAGATATTAAGGGTTTGAGGTTTAGAATGAGAGAGAAAACGAAATAGGGAGATTGTTTGTTAGGGGGTTTAGAGAGAAAGAGAGATTTGTGGTTAGGTGTTTAGAGAGAGAGAGATTGGGGGTTAGTCATTTACAGAGAAAGAAAGATAGAGATTAGAATTTATGTGTTTAGAGAGAGAGGTTAGAGGGAGAGATGGATATGGCGTTTATAGGTTTATAGAGAGAGATATTGGGGATTAGGGTTTAGGGGTTTAGAGAGAGAGAGATATTGGGGCTTATGGTTTAGGGGTTTAGAGAGAGAGAGAGAGAAACATATAGAGATATTAGAGGTTATGGGTTTACACAGACATAGAGAAAGAGAGACATTGGGGTTAGGGATTTTAGAGAGAGAGAGAGAGAGGGAGAGAGAGAGGGAGGTTGGTGGTTATTAGATTAAAGAAATAAATAGAATTTGGGTTAGGGGTTTAGAGAGAGATATAAGGGGGTTAGAGAGAGAGAGAGAAAGATAGATTGGGGGTTAGTGGTTTAGAGAGAGATAGATAGATTGGGGGGTTAGGGGTTTAGAGAGAGAGAGAGAATGGAATTTAGGGGTTTAGAGAGAGAGAGAGGAGAGAGAGAGAGAGAGATTGTGGGGTTAGGGGCTTGAAGAGAGAGAGAGAGAGAGAGAGAGAGAGAGATTGGGGGTAATGAGTTTAGAGAGACATAGATAGATAGTGGATTAATGGTTTAGAGAGAGAGATAGAGAGAGATGTGGTGTTTAGGAGTTTTAGACAGAGAGAGATTGGAGGTTACGGGTTTAGAGAGAAAGGGAGAGAGAGAGATTGGGGGTTAGGGATTTAGAGTGAGAGATTGGGGGTTTGGGTTTTAGAGGCAGAGAGATATTTAGGGTTAGGGGTTTAGAGAGATATATAAGGGGTTAAGGGTTTAGAGAGAGAGAAATTGAGTGATAGGGGATTAGAGAGTGGGATATATGAATTGAGGTTACACATTTAAAGAGAGAGAAAGAGAGATATTGGACATTGGGTGTTTAGAGAGAGAGATAGAGGTAGAGAGAGACTAGGAGTGTCACATACTGAAAATTTCATAAAAATTTAAAATTTTTCCATACTATAATAAATGGTAATATCAAATATCGTGAAAGTATATTACTGACAAATTGACCCTTTTATTAAACAAATTAGTTATATTAACATACAATACTGCAATAGTCGTGAGTTTTTCCAAAGATGACATAACATCATAGCGTTGTAATTATTTACTTAATCATACCCTTTACCTAAGACAATATGTTTTTTTTTTTTTAAAAAAACAATTTTGACAAAAGATGATAACTCTTCAACAATTCTTTTAACATAGAAAGAACTAACATCATCACCACATTAACCTTCAATTATCTTACCCTTCAACTTCATAATATTTGAGATCTAAATACTGAAATACAAGGATCCACCAAAATATCAATTAGTAATGTAATGGTTCCTAAGCTTACTCATATAAATTCATCTTTACATAACTAAATAAAACCTAGTAATTTGGACCTACTTTAAAGAATACACAACGTGGGATCGTCAACTAATTATCATTTGATCACTCAAGTGTAGACATAAACAACAAGGTCACCACTTCTATCTAGAACATTAAACTCCTAAGTTCATACAAAAGAGAACATTCAAATGAGATCATTTTAATGTTGAGATACATCAATGCAAAGATTCAATAAGATACACACATGAAGGACCCATGAGAAAAACACATCTGAAAGAGACTTTTTCACGTGGTTCACCCGCATCTTGGGCTACGTCCACAAAGGGTTGTGTTATTTTATTTAATTCAAGGAAGGAGATTACATCCAACAACATGATTGTTGCAAACAAATATCTCCCTACTTCTTCAGCCTCTATCACATAAAGTACTAAGTAAATATACATTTTTTTTTATAGGGAAACCACATATAACTACCCCCTTTGGAAAAAATTTATGTTTAATCAACATAACTGTATGTATTTCAAACATTAATGCCTCTCTAAGGCTAGCCTTACCTATGAGTTATAAATTTTAAGTATTTTCTTATTCCAAGAGTTATACATATACATTAATAACAAGCCTTTACTTTAGGCTAAGACATCTAAAGTTGTAAGAGTAAAAGACTAGTCATCCTACAATGTCTATATAACTTGAATAACTTTATTGCATCTAATAAAGTTATTTCTTCATTAACCATCATATTATATATATTAATGTCCAAACCCCTAACTGGTGTCTAAATTTTAAGGACTTCTTATCCACATAAGTTTTAAAAGTACTAAGACTAAACTTCAACCCCCTTCCTTACCTTAATAATCCCTTAATATTTCTCAAGACATTAGGTTAACCTTTTTGGTTTCTTACTTGTATCTAAGAGTTGACTTGAGGGTAATGACTCTTTTATTTGGTACATAACCATAAACTTTATAACTTGTAATTCTTTGAACTGAAAGGTCAACTCTTGTGTAGGATAAGCATGTGTAACCTTCTTTCTAAATCTAAATAGTTTCCCAACCAAGGCTACATCCAAATATTTAATTTATTTAACTAAAGCTATGGCAATAAATTCTATAATAATACAATAGAATTTTGCAAGGATGGAAATGTCATAACACATATACATATAAGAAAACATTTATATAATAAGATACACATATTAATGCTAACATACAAATGCTAATTCGATCTATCCAACCTACGATTGTCCTCACTACAAGTCTGTCCTATATGTATAGTATAAGGATGTACACATTAAGCAAAAGCGAAGGCTTTCAACTGTCAGTAAAAGAATTGAACTCCCGACATAACAATAAGGTTTTTAAGATCCTAGCTTATTTCAATCTTTGAAAGAGTTGTAATACTACTTGTGCAATTTAAGATAATAGTGACAGAATTAGATCGACGATAAGAGGAATACTATCTTTGCCGAGATTATAAATGAACATAACTCCTATAAACTATAACGACTTCTAAATCGCACTACCTCTATCAATGTGGCTATATAAATGTAGAGAAAAAATCTCAAACTTCATCTAAACAGGGGAAAGGACTTGGTGGAGGTATAATATACCCGTGATGGACTCTGTCAAGGAACTGTAGGTCATGTGATTGCGATCCCAACAAAATAGAATGTCACCGCAATTTTAGATTCTAGTGTGATTCTTACCTATGGTTTCTTTGATTTAGGTTCCAACACATATAGTGAATAATAGAACTCTACGAATTAATAAAATAAAGAAAAGAAGAGACCTAAATAAGATTTCACCCGTAAATGCAATCAACAGCGATCAAACTAAAAGTTCATATAACCCAGCGATAAAGATACAAGCCAAAAACCAAGGTATTTGGTTTACATCTAGCAATGGGAGATAAAGATGGTTTCTAGACATTAAATCATAATGTTGTATCTCAAAGAGCTCGACAGGGTTTACTCCTACCGTAAGAGAATGGAAATTTGACTAGCAACAAAACAATATGCCATGTACCCAACATTTTCATGGTAGCAAAAAAACATGTGCACAGAGACCCAAAACCATATAATATAACAACGATCGACATCTTCGACCTAAAGTGTGGTTGACTCTATGGATGAAATATTTAAAAAAAATAAAATATGCCAACATATCTGAGAACTGGTAAAACACATCAGCTAAGTAATATATTGATCGATCTCATAAATCTGGAAGACAGAGTCCTCAAAAAGATAAAGAAAGCATCTATAGTGTAGGGAACATTCTGTTCATCACTATATAAACACATCAACCAAATATGATGTTTCAGGGAAGCAATAAGGTAGGGTTTAAAACCCATGAGGATATCCCTGATATTCATAAATGGGACATCTCTAATCCAGATTGCGATCCCAAGGAAGTGTGGGCATGCAATAATATCTATACAGGGAGGTTTTGATATGAAGACTCAACATACAATAAAATAAACTAACCAATCAATGCAGAAGGGAAAAGGTCGATCTAAGGTCTCATCATAGATACAATAAATCCACCATGTAACTCAGAAGTGCAAGGTTGATCTAACAACTCATATATAAACAAAATAACCATTCACGCGGAAGGGCAGAGGTTGAGAGGCAAAGGAATTTAGAACACTTACAGGGAACTCTATTTAGGTAGCTGCTTAGCTAAACATGATACTAGCCTCTGATTCGTTCCAAACCTTCGCACAACGAGAGTTTCTCTTCATTCCCCCTTTCTGCCCCTTCCCCCTACCTTCAATAATCATGCAATAAAAATAGTAATGTCCAACTTGGAGTAGGTGGCACCAATCTCGACAAGTGTCGACCACTATCAAAGAAGTGAATCACACGATCAGTTTTAAATCCCTCTTTTTCATAATGGGAGATCACCACTACCTCATAAAAGAGGTTTCTTTCTACTTCCAAAGCAGTAGTCGTCCAAAATGACTTTTTAATTCTCGCACTAGAAACCTTACATCTGGCAGATTGTGGGAGACAAGTCCTGGAATCCTAGTTCCTTATAACGATCACTCATAAGTGAGGTAATAATTACCAATAGAAAAAAAGAAAAACGATTAGCAGCACCCTTTAGTCACTACGTGTGTATGATGATGATAAAGCTACCAGATCTCTTCATGCCGTAATGGAAAACTTAGTGTTCACTAAAGAGGCTCCCTAGTAGAAATTTCTCAAAATCCCAAGAGGAGGCTTGGCTCAGCTCCAAAATAAGAAGTTGGTCTTTAAGATCATGACACAACAAGTATTGATCCATTAAGAACTAAAACTTTGGTTTAAGTGTAATATATAATTATAGCAGCTACAGTTTTCATTTGAGAAAACAAAGGCTTGGTGACTCTTCACCTTAAGTGACCTCTTCCCATTTAAACCTTTATCATATATAGGATAAGTTCTTTAGTTAAATACCCATTTCTCCATGTTTTAATTAAATAAAATTAAATATATATTTATAGAGAGAGACTGTTTTTATTCCCTAAAACAAACATTCATCTAGAAAGTATATTTGTAGATGGAAAAATTCGTCTACTTACTATATGAAATCTAAGGCATAGATCTTATACATATAAATATTTTCATATTCTTAAAATAAATGAATATGTAATAATTATCCATCCTTTAGCTTCCTCTTATAAGCATAGGTATATAAGTAATTTTAACTTGGTAAAAATAACTTAAAGGTGGGTTGTCTTAAGTACACACATAATTACCTTATCACCATATTATATATTTTTATGCATACTTCCTATAATATTTAATTTCTCCTAAGTAGGTGTGACAAACTTTTCTTGAGGTTTTTAGTCGACGATATTAAGTGCTTAGTTTACCCATCCACTTATGAGTGGTTTTGTCACGGGGTGATACCCGTCGCAACGAGTTGCATTACCATCTTCTTTTTACCTCTTAAGAGTAATTCACAACAAACCTTTTCAATTTCCTTTGGTGGGGCCTTGGACTTGAGCTCCTCACCATGGCCATTTACAAAATTCATAATTACATTTACAAGAGTAATAATATTAGAGGTTGAATTTGAGGGATGTTACTTTAGGGCCTTGGCCTTGAGTTCTTTATCAGAAATGAATTATAATTACATTTACAAAAATAATAATAATAGGTCAATTTGGAGGGATGTTACAAGGAGTTAGGGGTTTATAGAGATAGATATATTGGGGCTTAGGGGTTAGAGAGAGAGAGAAATTAGGGGGTGATGGGTTTAGAGAGAGAGATATTGAAGGTGGGGGTTTCATGAGGGAAAGATATTACAGATTGGGTGTTTATAATGAGAGAGAGATATTAGCGATTGACTAATTAAAGAAATAGAGAGAATGGAGGTTTGGGGTTTAGAGACAGAGCGAGATTGGAAATTAGGGGTTGAGAGAGAGAGATAGAAATAGAGAGATTGGGCGTTAGTGAGAGAGAGAGAGAGAGAGATTAGGGGTTATGTGTTTAGAGAGAAATAGATAGACTGGTGGTTAGGTGTTTATAGAGAGTTTGGTTGTTACAGATTTGGAGAGAGAGATAAAGAGAGATTCGAGGTTAATGGATTAGACAACTAGAGAGAGAGAGAGAAATTAGGGTTTGGGATTTATACAGGGGGAGATTTGGGATTAATGGTTTACAGAGAGAGAGAGAGAGAGAGATTGGAGATTAGAGAAACATAGAGATTAGAGGTTAGGAGTTGAGATGGAGAGAGAGAGAGAGAGATTGGAGGCTAGCGTTTTAAAGAGAGAGATTGGGGTTTAGGGGTTAAGAGAGGGTGAAAGAGAGAGATTTAGAGCTTTAGAATGAGAGAGAGAGAGGGATTGGGGCTTATGGGTTTAGATAGATAGATAAAGAGAGAGATTTGAGTTACTGGCATAGAAAGAGAGAGAGAGAGAGATTGGTGGTTAGGTTTTTAAAGAGAGAAATATAGGGAGAGAGAGAGAGATTGGAGGTTAATGGTTTAGAGATAGAGGTAGGAAGAGAGTGATTGGGGGTTTAAGGTTTAGAGAGAGAGAAAGAAATGGATATTGGGGGCTAGGGGTTTCAAGAGAGAGAGAGATAGATTAAAGGTTAGGTGTTTAGAGAGAGAGAGAGAGAGATTTGCAGTTAGCAAATTGAATAAATAGAGAGAATGAGGGTTTTTGGTTTAGAGACAGACAAATATTGGAAAGTAGGGGTTGAGAGAGAGAGAGATTGGGAGTTACTGATTTAGAGGGGAGAGAGAGAGAGATTGGGGGTTAGGTGTTTAGTGAGAGATAGAGAGGTTGGTGGCTGTGTCTTAGGAAGAGTTTGATTATTAGGGATTTAGAGAGAGAGAGAGATATTGAAGGTTAGGGGATTAGACATATATATAGAGAGAGAGATCAATTAGGGGCTAGCATTGAGACACAGGGAGATTTGGGGTTAATGGTTTACACACACACACACACACACACACACACAGATTGGAGGTTAGTGGTTTAGAGAGATATATTAGGGTTTAGGGGTTGAGAGAGAGATGGAGATTTGGGTTAGGGGTTTAGAGAGGGAGATAAAGACATTGGTGGTTAGGGGTTTAGAGAAAGAAATACAAAGAGAGAGAGAGATAGAGGGGGGGGGGGAGAGAGATTGGAGGTTAGGGGTTTAGAGAGAGAGGTAGGAAGATATTGATTGGGGTTTGAGGGTTTTAGAGAGAGATATTGGGAGTTAGGTGTTGACAAAAAATATAGATATAAAGAGAGATATTGGATGTTAGAGGTTTAGTCAGAGAGAGATATAAATATTGGGTTTCAAGGTTTATCAGAGAGAGAGAGAGATTGGGTGTTAGCATTTGAGATAGAGAGATATTGGGGTTAGGGGTTTAGAGAGAGAGAGTTACAGAGAGAGTCACTCAAGGGATTAATGGTTTAGAGAGAGAGAGAGAGAGAGAGAGAGAGAGAGAGATTGGGGATTAATTGTTTAGAGAGTGAGAGATAGATTGGGTTTTAGGGGTTTAGAGACAGAGAGAGATTTTGGGATAGGGGTTTAGTTAGAAAGAAACATAGAGAGACTAGTGATAACAGGTTTAGAGAGAGAGAGAAAAAAGTGAGAGATTGGGGTTATTTGTTTATAGAGAGAGAGAGAGGGAGAGATTGGGTGTTAGGGGTTTATAGAGACAGATATTTGGGGTGAGGGGTTTAAAAAAAGGAGTTTAAGTGTTTACGGTTTAGAGAGAGAGACATTGGATGTTATGGGTTTAGAGAGAGACAAAGATGGGAAGAGAGAGACATGGGGTTAGGGGTTTATTGAGAGAGAACAATTGGGGGTTCAGAGAGAGATAAAAATATTTGGGGTTAGGGGTATTAAAGAGAGAGTTAAATATAAAGAGAGAGATGGGTGGTCAATGTTTGAGAGAGAGAGTTTGGAGGTTAGGGGTTTAGTGAGAGAAATATTGGGGGTTAGAGTTTTAAAGAGAGTGAGAGAGAAATAGAGAGAAATTGGGGGTTAGGGTTTTAGAGAGAGAGAGAGAAAGAGTGTAGGTTAGAGGTTTAGAGAGAGATATATTGGGGCTTAGTGGCTTAGAGAGAGTGACAAATATTGGGGGGTAAGGGGTTTAGAGAGACATAGAGAGATATGAGATTGATGATTTAAAGAAAGAGAGAGATAGAAATAGAGAGATTGGTGTCTAGGGGATTAGACAGAGATATTGGAGGTTAGGGGGTTTAGAGAGAGAGAGAGATTGAGGCTTAGTGATTTAGAGAGAGAGATTGGAGGTTTGAGGTTTAAAGAGAGACAACGAGATTAGGGATTAGGGGTTTAGAGAGAACGAGAGAGATTGGGTGTTAGATGTTTAGAGAGAGAGAGATTGAGGGCTAGGGGTTTAGAGAGAGAGAGATTGGCTTTTAGGGGCGTAGAGAGAGAGAGAGATTGGGGGTTAGGGGTTCAGTGAAAGAGATTGGATTTAGGTGTTTAGAGAGAGATAAATTGGGGGTTAGGGGTTGAGAGAGAGAGAGAGTGGAGGTTAGTGGTTATGGGTTTAGAGAGAGAGAGAGAGATTTCGGTGTTAGGGATTTAGAGAGAGAGAGAGAATGTGGGTTAGGGTTTGAAGAGAGATAGACAGAGATAGAGATTGAAACTTAGGGATTTAGAGAGATAGAGAGAGATAAGGGGTTAGGTGTTTAGAGAGAAATAGATTGAGTGTTAAGGGTTTAGAGAGACAGAGAGAGTGTGTTTGTGAGAGAGAGAAAGAGAGAGAGAGATATCGGGGGCTATGCATTTAGATAGATAGGTAGATAGACAAATATTGAGAGAGAGAGAGAGAGAGAGAGAGAAAGAGAGATTGGGGGTTAGGTGTTTAGAGAGAGAGAGAGAGGGAGAGATTGAGGGTTAGAGGTTTAGAGAGAGAGAGATTGGAGTTTAGGGGAGAGAGAGAGAGAGAGAGAGAGAGTTTGGAGGTTAGGGGTTTAGAAAGAGAGATATTGATGGCTAGGGGTTAGGAGTGAGAGAGAGAGAGATTGGGTATTAGGGATTTAGAGAGAGAGATCAATATTGGGTTTTAGGGTTTTAGAGAGAGAGAGAGATTAGGGCTAGGGGTTTAGAGAGAGAGATTGGGGCTAGGGGCTTGTAAAATTTTGAGCATTAATTCACAATACTCTAGGATCTTTACTGAGAGAATAACATGTACAGTATATCAATGCATATCAATCATAACAAGCATGTCAATCATCACAAGAAGCAAAATCATGAGAGACAAGAGACATAGGGTTTCCATGGGGAAAACCCTAATGTGAAAAACCCCACAACTTCCTCAGAGATAGAGAGAGCAATGGCTCAACGAAAGTACAACCAAAATACACAGAGATAGTCTCCTAGTAGTAGATGATCCTCCTCCTCACTAGTGCGCCACTTTCTGAGTGAAGGAAGAATGAGTTTCTGAATAATCCAAATAGAGATATCCCGATCTCTATTTATACTTGTCCTATTTTCCCAAGAACCTTATGGGGCCGACTTGTCTAGTTGGGTACATCAACCATATAATATATAAATCAGGGTTGACCCCACACATGGTGGTCTAATAACCCATCGGCAAGTTAACATACTTGAGACACTTGTCAATACACATGACGACACTTCCGTATAGAGGAATGACACATATCTATAGGAGTACAATAATATATAAATGAAATACATGGATGAAATATATTCGAAAGTTACATATACATCAACACTCCCTCTTAACTAGGAAGGTATTTCTCGACACAGATCAGCTACCACAAGTCTTCTTCTCTGGATCATTGTCATCGATGCATCATCCTCGAATCATCGTCATCGTCACAGCTGCTGCTATCTCAATCAATCTCTGGATCTACTCGTCATAGGAAGTTCTATAAAGCCAGTCCTTTTTCATACTAGATGTAGGCCCACCACCTGGAGGTCTTCATCATCACTGGCCATACTGTGGAATCCTCAGGACTTATTACGTGAGTCAACAAAACCTCGAAAGAGCATCTCAGGACTAATTATGAGCACATAGCTCAACCTATCGGATCTCCTAGGACCTTTTACATGATACTACACAACCTATCCACGGCCACAGAGTATCACGAAGCACAACCCAGATGCACACACACAGCACTTACACTCACCGACATGGGAGGACCAACCTACCACCATCCGTGAAAGGCTTACAACACTTACATCAATGAACATGGGAGAACACATCTACAATTATGTCGAAAAGGCTCTGCACTTACATCAACGCACATGGGAGAACACATATACCACCATGTCGAAAAGGCTCTACACTTACATCAACACACATGGGAGAACACATCTACCACCATGTCAAAAAGGCTCTGCACTTGCATCAATGCACATGGGAGAACACATCTACCACCATGTCGGAAAGGCTTTGCACTTACATCAATGCACATGGGAGAAAACATCTACCAGCATGTCGGAAAGGCACTATGCATCTGTGTATTCTGAACTCATCACACATAATCCAACTAATTATGTAATGTATACACCTTATACATATGATCATCCTGATCATCATCATAGCATCATCCTGATGCATATCATCTATAGTATCATCCTGATACTCATCACTGCATCGTCCTGATGAATATCTGGAGAAATCATCTTGAAGCTCGTCATCCATGATCATCCTGATCATACAATGCATCTACCTGATGCATACCAAGTATCTACCTTATACATATCATCATACATGATCCACTTGATCATATAATGTATCCTCCTGATACATACACAAATACATGATCCACACAATGTATCCACATGATATATATATCAACACACATAATCTACCTGATCATACATAGTATCCACCTGATACATATACGGATACATGGTCCAAGCATCCAACATGATGCATATACAAATACATATAAATGATCCAACTGATCACATCCAGCATCATCCTGATGCATATACAAGGCAGTAACTGGAGCATTGTCCTGATGCTCACCATCCAATGCTTACAGCCACAGCCATGTGAAGGATCCTCCTTCCACCATGCTTGGAAGGGCTTCTACAAATGTGTCCATCACTTCTTCCTTGAAGTGTCACCAATCTGAAGAACACCAAGCCTCTCTCTGAAGTACTTGAACTTCACTCTGGCTAGTGGTTTCGTCAGCACATCTACAATCTGCTTGTCCGTCGCAACATAGAAGAGCTTCACTGCTCCTCTCTGCATCATATCCCTGATATAGTGATATTTGATCTCTATGTGTTTCGACCTGTCATGAAACACTGGGTTCTCAGAAAACTTCACACAACGCTGGTTATCACAAAAGATACTAGTAGAATCCAACGGGAGATCAAATAACTCAGATAGTAGCTTTCGAAGCCATACTGCCTCACAACTAGCCGAACAGGCTGCAACATACTCTTCCTCGACTGTACTCAGTGCTACGCAGGACTGCTTACTACTAAACCAAGAGATCACACCTGATCCCATATTGAAGTAGCACCCAAATGTGCTCTTCCTATCTACAGCACTGCCTACCCAATCTGAATCAACATAACCCTGGAGGTTAAAATTTTGATTCACTTCATACTTGAGCCCATAATCAATTGTACCCTTCAGGTACCTCATAATATGCTTTACAGCAACCAGGTGAACACTCCTCGGATCCATCGGGAACTGACTCAATGTGTTCACCGCAAAGCAAATATCTGGTCTCGTGTTCGTTAGGTACAACAAAGACCCAATCATCTGATGATACATAGAGACATCAACCGGCTCAAATGAAGCATCACAAAGAAGCTTCAGATTCGATGCCATAGGTGTGGCCATGGCCTTACAATCCATCATCCCAAACCTTTTCAGGATATCTACAGTATACTTCCCTTTTCCAAGGAAGATACCATCTGTACTCTGCCACACCTCCATACCTAGAAAATAGTGCTTCATCCCCAAGTCCTTCATATCGAAATCGGCAGCAAGCTTCCTCTTTGTATCGGTAATCAATCTGTCATCTCCTGTTACAAATAGGTCATCCACATACAGGAGTAGAATCATAGGATTCCCTTCCTCAACTTTGTAGTAAAGGTTGGAATCTGCTTTACTCTTGGTAAATCCCAAACTAGATGGGAAACTGTCCATCCTACCATACCAAGTTCTGGGAGCTTGTTTCAAGCCATACAAGGCTTTCCTCAATTTGCACACATATGACTCCCTATCATGTGTTTCAAAATTGAGTGGCTGCTCCACATACACTTCCTCTTCAACTACACCATTCAAGAAGGTAGTATTGACATCCATCTGGTGTATCTTCCATTTCATTGTTGCAACCAGGGCAAGTACTGTTCTGATGGAAGTGTACCTGGCTACAGGAGCACAAGTTTCTTCATAATCTATTCCCTCTTTTTGAGAGAAGTCACGAGCTACGAATCTTGCATTGTACTTTTCTATGCTGCCATCTGCAGCATGCTTGATTTTGTAGATCCATTTGGAAGTCACAACAGACTTCCCTTTAGGTCTTGGGACAACATCCCAAACATCATTTTTCATTATTGATTGGTTTCCCTTGACCATGGCATCCTTCCTTTCTTTCTTTTCCACTGCTTCTTCATAACTGGATGGTTCTTTGTTCATGATATCATAGAGTAAAGCAACGTAGCTGGTATGTGATCTGGTTCTCTTCTTTGCGTTGTGTTCTTCTTCTGGAATGCCAAATCTCTCTACATCTTGAATGAGCTCTCTAGACCATGTAGGTTTCCTCTTGTGAGATTTGTCCTCACGTGGTGGATCTACAGTTTGTTGTGGATCCTCAATTTCATGATCAACATCTGGAATTGCTTCAGACATGGTAGTGTCTTGAAATCTAGTTTCCTTAGGTTCTTCATAATATTCAACAAGTGTCTTTCTTGATTTGACGAATGCTGAGTTTTCATCAAATGTCACATCCCTGCTGACATCAATCTTCTTGAACCCTGGAAAGTATATTTTGTAAGCCTTCGAGCTTTCACTGTAACCCACAAAGATACCCTTCCTTCCTGAAGGATCTAGCTTGGTCCTCTTTTCCTTTGGGACATGTGAGTATACTGGATAACCAAATATTCTGAGATGGCTGACTTCAGGTTTCTTACCAGAGAAGACCTCTTCTGGTGTCTTGTTGTCCAATATCTTGTGGGGTGTTTTGTTCTGCACATATACAGCTGTTCTAGCTGCTTCTGCCCATAGATGCATAGGTAGATCTTGGTCATGCAACATTTCCCTTGCTGCTTCCATGATTGTTCTATTCTTTCTTTCTGCAACTCCATTTTGTTGTGGATTGTAAGGATCAGTCAACTCCCTCTTAATCCCTAAATCACTGCATAGTTTCTTAAAGTCACCTGAGGTGAATTCTCCACCATTGTCGGATCTGAATGTTTTAATCTTCTTATCAGTTTGGTTCTCCATCAAGGTTTTGAATTCCTTGAACTTATTAAATACTTCATCTTTGTTCTTCAAGAAGTAAACCCAAGTCTTCCTGGAGAAGTCATCAATGAAAGAGACATAATAAACATGCCCACTCAGAGAACTGGATGACATCGGACCACATTGGATTGGATAATTTCCAAGATACCTTTTTCCTTGCTTTCACTGTGGGAAAGCCTTCTTAATGTTCTTACCTTTTGCACATCCTCAACAAACACCTTCATGTTTGGTCTTGATTTCAGGAAGACCCTCTACAGCCTTGCTTGCAATTGGAAGTGCCCTATAGTGCATATGAGCAAGTCTTCTATTCCAAAGTTCACTTGGATCCATGGATTCATGCACCATGGCATGTTCAGGTTGTCCCTTTAGTTTATACAATCCTCCCTCTTGCTCTCCAATCACTACTGCATCATCAATAGTTTTACTTTTTGGCCACATTAGGACTTGGCCATCCACAAATGCAACCCTCATGCCTTTTGCATCCAATGCAGAGATGGAGAGTAGATTCTTCTTGAGCCCAGGTACATAAAGAACTTCTTTCATCTTCAAGGATTTTCCAGAATCTAGGTTGTAGGAGGTTTCACCACTTCCTTTGATGGGGTATTGATAGTCATCCCAAGTTTCACTTTATGGGGTGATTCATGTTTAGATAGATTTACAAAAGATTCTTTAAACACAGTCATGTGTTTAGAAGCCCCACTACCAATAAGCCAATCATTACAACCATGAAAGATAGTACCTGCGAGAGCAGAGATCAGAACATACTCTTCTTCGCTTGATGTGTCATAATCATCACTTTCTGCTCTAGCCTTCTTCTTGGGTGGTTCATTATCTTCAGCCGCATGAGCATGATATCTTTTCCTACTGCCCTTCTTCTTCTTGATGTTGTTGTTCCTTTTGTTCTTGGGACATTCTGAAGCAAAATAACCCTTCTCATTACATGTGAAGCATCTAAGAAATTTCTTATCTTTATGTTGATGATAGTGTGAAGATTTCTTGGCATGAGAGTGCTCTCACTTTGACCTCCCTTTCTTGGTGTGTACTGTGAGAGATTGATCTTCACTTCCCATCTTTTCTTCTCGGGACACAAGCCTTGCTTCTTCTTGTGAACATTCTTCCCACAGTCTATTGAAGGAGATAAACTTCTTTCATGCACAAATTTCTTGAATAAAGGATTCCCATGACCTGTGTAGGCCATTTAGAGTGGTCATGACAACTTCACCATTCTCCACCATTTCATCCACTGCTTCCAGTTGTTCCTTAATCTGAGAGACCCTAGAAAAATAAGATTGAATGGTTTCTCCATTTTGAAACTTTACTCATTTCAATTGGTTCCGCAGGGTCATCTTCCGATTTATGTTCTTCCCTTCAAATAGCTTGGTCATAGAATCAAACATTTCTTTAGGTGTCTTTAGAGATGACACATGTGGGATGAGATGGTCCTTGATAGAATCAACAATGATTCTCTTTGCCTTAACCAAGTTCTTCTTATGCATTATCTTAGCCTCTTCATCCTCTAGGATAGGGATGTCTTCTTTTATGTATGAGTCCAACTCATTGTCTTCTAGGATTAACCAAATCCTATACTTCCAGGATCGGAAGTTATCAGCCCATTCAAGCTTATCCTCAAGCTTGGTGTGGTGAGACATCTTAAAGAGTACTTCAAATGGAAATAGAAAAGATTTAGGTCTTACCACTTGACTGGCTGAAAAACTAGATCTGGTTTTGGATTAGGGTTTGTCGAAAAAACCCTAAAAATTCAAAATATGAATTTCAGCTTTCTGAAAGGGTAGAAAGATGTGCCTTGAAGAGCTGATCGGCTTAGTGTATTCAGAATTTGAGATATGCAAAGCTTCACCCTTCAAAAATTCCTTTTTGTCTTCCCAGGCTCATTAAGGAGGACCCTGAATTAGGGTTTGAGTTTCCCGGAGATCTACCCAACCAAAAATCTCGATCCAAAGCTCTAAACTTCGATTTTTGTGAGGATCTTCCAGCTATGTCTTCAGATTCTAGAAATTTCTATTTTTGTGGAAACCCTAAGTTTTAGGGCCAAATCTAAAAAAGCTCAGAATTGAATTCTGATTGGACAGATAGATTCTCCTTGATGAGTAGAGTCAATCTAGTATATTGATTTTCCAAAATCTGTGGAGAGAAACCCGATAAACAAGAAACCCTTGGTTTTTGTCACTGCACAATGTCTTCTTCTCAGGTTAGCTCTGATACCATGTTAAATTTTGAGCATTAATTCAGAATACTCTAGGATATTTATTGAGAGAATAACATGTACAGTATATCAATGCATATCAATCATAACAAGCATGTCAATCATCACAAGAAGCAAAAGCATGAGAGACAAGAGACACAGAGTTTCCGTGGGGAAAACCCTAAGGTGAAAAACCCCACAACTTCCTCAGAGATAGAGAGAGCAATGGCTCAACCAAAGTACAACCAAAATACATAGAGATAGTCTCCTAGTAGTAGATGATCCTCCTCCTCACTAGTGTGCCACTTTTCTAAGTGAAGGAAGAATGAGTTTCCGAATAATCCAAATAGAGATCTCCCGATCTCTATTTATACTTGTCCTGTTTTCCCAATTACCTTATGGGGCTGACTTGTCTAACTGGGTACATCAACCATATAATATATAAATCAGGGCTGACCCCACACGTGGTGGTCTAATAACTCATCGGCAAGTTAACATACTTGCGACACTTGTCAATACACATGATGACACTTCTGTATAGAGGAATGACACATCTCTATAGGAGTACAATAATATATAAATGAAATACATGGATGAAATACATTCCGAAGTTACATATACATCAACAGGGTTTAGAGGGACAAAAGGATATTTGGGGCCAAGGGTTTGAATAAAGAGAGAGTTTGGGGGTTGGGAGTTTAGAGAGAGGTGTTGGCAAGGAAAATGCACCTATAGTTTAGGGGAGAAACTACCAACTTACAGGTATGAAAGATAGACCTACAAATGTTCTGCAAGTACATCAAGTAAGTGAAGAGATTAAGGTTAGAGATATGTGCACCTTATTCAGAAGGTTGATCCTAGCCTCCTCTTCCTTGCTCTTCAATGCTGTCCAATGTCGCAATGCTCACACCTGCAAAACAAATTCATACCTTTCTCAAATACATTTGACTACATACATAAGACTGATATTCATAATAGAAGAAGACATCAGATTATAAACAAACTGTAATCAAATCCGAGACACACATGAATAGGTCATATTTGGAAAGGGACGAATGTCTGATCTTTACTAATGAATGAAGCAAGTACATAAAGTTATACCTTCCTTCAAGCTTGGCACTTCATGAAACTTAGATTCAAGGTCTCCTGCTTCTATTCTCCAAGGATCCCAACCTCTAATCAGCTGTGCTAGGGTTTATCAAAAACTGAGGCACAAGAGAGGTGGATGAGAGTCTCCATTCCTCCAGCATAACATTGTTATAGGCTTCGTCCCCTCACATGGCCCTTCTACCTTCTTTATATATTCAATGAAGGAGAGGAAAAGTAGTTATAACCGATTAGGAAGTTCCCAAACCAACTCAAACTAACCAAAATTTGAGATTTGGACTAGTTCAGGAAAATGCCCTACTCTTCCTATTGCAAACTAGCGCATTTTTCAAGGTGTACACTACTCTAGTAAAGTAGAGTAGCGCATTTCTGAGGTGTGTGCTACTTTATTGAAGTGGAGTCGTGCACATGCCCTACTCTATAGGCATAAGATTCATGCACACATCCTAGTATGCCCTACTCTATACATAGGATACCAGCGTTTTTGGGGAAAAATGGCTAAAAACAGGGTTTTCTGATGATTTTCAGGAGATGGTTTGGTCTGGAAAAATGTGCCTAAGGGTTATAACCATCAAATGGGCCAAGAGTGAGGTAATTTCAACCATTTTTAGCATCCCAAATGACCCCTCAATCCACAAATGTCCTGTTGTGTGACTAAACTTGATCTCAAGAAGTGTCGTCATGCGACCAAGCGATACAAGTGTCGTCACGGATGGAGAAGTGTCATTTTAAGCTATAACAGATGCCCCCTAATGTATGAGGTCAGAGGGAGTGAGAGAAACGATGGCCGAAATACAGTATAAATAACAAAGAGTTGAATTATGGAGAAACCGGAGAAACCAAGAATCATAGGCTCAAATAAAGTACTTGAAAGCAAAGGCAATGTCATACAAACTTATCCTTGGGGTAACTGTCTATGTTCAAATAGTGGAACATGACCTCCAAGAGGATACAATAATGATCCAAATACTAATGCATATATCATTGCCACTAAAATACAAGCATGGATCCATGAGGAACATAAGTGTAAACATAGCCACATAAATACAAGGTGGATCTATGTCAAAACTGGAGAGCATAGCCATAGAGAACAAGCTAGATCTATGTCTCATCAAGAGCCAAAAAGAGTATGGCTCAGTCTTGTGCAACTTGGGCGATAACATAAATGAGATGATTCTATCAAGGATCCCAAGGTCTTCATTCAAAAACAACCCAAGGTAAAAACCTATCCATGTGAATAAATGAGTTGATGTCAAACATGGGAGGTATCGTTTGATTATCGGTCATTGATGTATACTGTTAACAAACGTGAGGGTGTCCACCAATAATGAAAATGGAACCCAAGGTACCTAGTACATTCAAGCAAGTGTGAATAAATGGTCTTGCCGTCGAACACTTGAAGAATCCATCGGATATGAGACATTGATGTATTCCCATATATCCAATAGCGAGGGAAACTGCCACTAATGACTGCAATCCCCAAGGTACTAAACGAAACTCTAAACTTCATTCCCAGAGCACAATGAGTTGAAGTCGATGGGAAGAAGTCGGTTGGAAGGGAGGCCTTAAGGCATCCTCCATCATCCAACATGAGGGACACTCAATAGGTATGAGCTGATTTGGAGTAGGACTGAACACATGATGAAACATACTGACACCAAGGAATGGCCGACGCATGAGGTCAAGGAAACTACAGGGATGGCCGACACAGATTATATCCTTAAACAATGAGCATGACACAAGAGTGACTTAGGCAGCTTTTAACACAAAGAGACCACGATGCAAATCTACAATGTAGGAGACATTAACAGATTCTCCAAATGATTGGAAGACTAACCAAACAGAGGAGTAGGAACTCTGAGATCAGGTTTACCCTAAGGCCAACACTAGAACCCAACTTGTTTGATAGACTCAAAACAAGTGCTTTGTTCAAGGAGATAGTAGACTTGCTACCATCATATTGAAAGATATTTTAACATTCTTCCCTTCCCTTTCCTTTTTCATTTTTTAATGAGCTTGACAAAGAACTAAAGCATGCTGGACAGTATTTTCATATTTAAGGAGTCTGAATAACCTAGAAGAAAAATCCATACACTTATCCGTGGATTTTATATCGAGCCCAGATTGGTCTGTGCTCAGTGGTGTTTTCTTGTTTATAGAGTTGAAAAACTTAAACAGTCCTCTATCAACCATCTCGTGGATTTCACATCGAGCCCGAGTAGGTGAATGCTCGCTTGGTGTTTTCACATTTAGAGAGTCTGAAAACCCTAAAGATGACTCCAAAGGTCCTTTTTCATAAATTTAGTCTCCTTCCCCAAAAAAGTGTAAAACAATGGAAGATGAACTCTTCTAGCGCATACCAGAGTATACCTTTTCCGTCAATTATCCACCAAGGCCCGGAAAAGGGGTAATTCTATACCTAAGTGGATGTCGATTCAGTTATTTTAACGAGCACGAAAAGACAACTATGCTCGGCAAACTTTTCCTATTTAAGGAGTCTGAAAAGGGATTAAAAAAACTGCGTAGGGATCTTTTTGTAAATGTTGATGTATATGTAACTTCAGAATGTATTTCACATATATGTATATTGTATTCCTATAGAGATGTTATTATTCCTCTATACGGAAGTGTTGTCATTTATATTGTAAGTGTCTTAACTTATACTTGATGGGTTATTAGACCACCTTGTTGGGGTCGGCCCTGTATAAGTCATGTGGGTCAAAGGGTTATTAGACCACCCTAGTGGAGGTCGACCCAGTCAGCATTATGTTAAGTGATTAAGTTGAGGCTGACCTAGTTGAGTAAAGGTCAATTCAAGTTAGTGTATAAATAGAGAGTGTGACTCTCTCATTTTACACATTCTATTCTCTCACTCACACTTTGGAGAGTGGCGCACTTGTGGAAGAGGAGGCTATGCTACTAGGAGAAGACTATCTCTTGTATTCTGGTTGTATCATTGCTCTATCTATCTCTGAGGAAGTTATTGGGGTTTTTCACCTTTATGGTTTTCCCCAAGTAAACTCTGTGTCTCTTGTGTGATTGCATTATTGTGTCCATGATTGATATGCCGTAGATTTGCTATACATGTTGCTCTCTCAGTTAAGATCCTAGATCATATTGAAGTAAATTCTGAAAATTTAACATGGTATCAGAGCTAGCATGAAAGAAGGCATGATATGACATGTATGACACTTGTTGCACTTACGATGCTAGGGCTTGATATAGCAAAAACCAGTCATCGTAGAACTTTTCTATAAATCCGTTTTGGCAAAGTTTTCGGATCTGAAAGTTTTACAAGTCGAATATAAGATCCCCATGTACCTTGTGTCTAAAGGACACCCTCTAATTCGTTGTACTTTGTGATTTATGATCTATACAATATAGGGTTTCTGCCTCTTCCAGATCTGATTCAAAATCAGGTGACCTTGGGAAAAAGGTCATAACTTGGGCTAGGAAGCTCCAAATGAAATTTCGTAAAAAATGACAGGTAGTACACAAACTGTAAGATCTCAAAAAAAAAATTCAGAGGCCGAAGTTGAACCAATGACACGTGACATGCCGTACAAGTTCACTCACCTGTATTATCCCATAAACACGTCACGTTGCAACACTTGGAATAACTCTTTCTCAAAGAATCCAATTGAGGTCAGACTTGTCGGGATGGAAAGCCAACAGGTCGGGCTATCTCAAGAAAAATTTTCAGAGACCGAAGTTGAACTAGTGACACGTGGAATGTCGTACAAGTTCGCTCTCCTGTATTATCCCATAAATAGGTCACGTTGCGACACTTGGAATATATCTCTCTCAGAGAATCCTATTGAGGTCAGACCTATCAGGATGGAAAGATAGTAGGTCGAGCTATCTCAGAAAAATTTTTCAGACCCCGTGGATTGAAAAGTTTGGAGTTACACCAGAAACAATCAGGTACATATTTCTGTCAAAACATAATTATTTTTTAGCACCTCCATTCATGGCTTCCGGAATTTAAGGCTTCGGAGAAAGTTGGAATTTTTGTAATCGGAGACCACGGTTGGATGCTACTCATAAAAATAAAAATTTAGAGACCAAGATCAGATTTTTTGGTTGGGCAGAAGGCCGGGCTTGATCAAACCCTAGTTCGGGACTTTGATTAGAAGAGTGGAAAATTAGGGCTTCTGCAAAAATGAGAATTTTTGAAATTTGTGACCACGGCTGGAATCTACTCATAAAATAGAAGCTTAGAGCTTTGGATCAAACCTTTTGATTGGGAAGAAGAGTGGGCTTCATCAAACCCCAGTTCGGGGTCACGTCCAGTGAATCCAGAAGTTTCAAAGGCAAAATTGAGGAGTGAAACTTTGCAGTTTTCAAATTCTGAATATACCAGCTTGATCAACTCATCAAGGCGCATATTTCTATCCTTTCAGAAGTTTGAAATTAAAAGTTTGATTTTTTGGGGTTTCTCTGACAAACCCTATTACAGCTCCAGATCCAGTTCCTGCAAATCAAGTGGATTGGGTTAATCCTAGAAGATGATGGATTGGTCACCTGCATAAGTGAAGAAGTTCTTGTTTCAGAGGGAGACGAGGCTAAGGCCTTCCATAAGAATATTACAAGAAATCTTGACAGGTATGGCTTATAGGTATGCTTCATGGTTAAGTTTATCATATGTTTGTCTTCATATCATTACAGTACAATCTTGATTAATTATTGGACTTGTCGTATCACCTTAAAAGAAGATATTCATTGATTAAGGTTTTGACACTTATGATTGTACTAGTGCATTATGATGTTGTATGAGGTTTATGTTGTTTGCTAACACAAAAGGTACACCAAGAAAGTCAAATCATGTTCTACTTCAAGAACATATTCTCATGGTGACATGAAGACAAAGATTCATCCATTGTCATGGATCACATAGAAGATCTACTTTTGAGGAATGTATAACTTGGTTCTACAATGGTTAACTTATGAGACATGCAGGTTACTAGCACAAGTCACTGAAGAGAACCAGAAGACATTATGCGAGTATGTTAGACATAACTAGCTAGCATGCTAATCCATGTATGTTTTTCCTATATCAAGATAGAATCCTACCTTGTGTTAGGATCTTATACTGTTGTGTTGTTTATAATGATTATTCATGAAGTCATAGGTTTGAATAATCATGGTTGTATGCATATTATGTTTCTTACCATAATTGATGATATGACTAACCAGAAGAATCATGAAGGTATAGGTTTTAATAATCAAGGGTTTTATGGATATTATATCTCTTATCTTGATTGATGATTCAACTAACCAGAAGAGTCCTATGATCAAATAAGAATGTGTATGAGTAAAAGAAGACTTCCCTGAAACCTTGAATACTAATGTTTATTATCTGTGAATGATCATGAATATACATGTTTAAGATTATTGTGTTTTGATAGTATTAAGATTATACTAATAAGTGTGTGATTATGTATGAGACCTCAAGGATAATACAATGATGATACTAATAAGCATGCATAGTGATTAAGGATGGATGTAAGTTCAAGGATAGGTAATCCAGGAAGCAAAGATCAAGAGGGAGCACACTCCAGTTGTTCCTGCAAGAAAGCAAAGGAGCACACTTCAGTAGTTTCTGCAAGGATGCAGATATTCAGAGGGAGTTGACCACTTCTCACAATCCACATAAGAATGGAGTTGCAGAAAAGAAGCAAAGATTGAGAGGGAGTCAACCCAACAAATAAACAAAGATAAGTATTTGAATTGTCATTATTTGCATATTTTATTGTTTAAATAATACTGTTCAATAATGTATATACTGATGTTCCTAGAATTAGGTTGTGTATTATGCATATTAGAATAGTTGCATTGATGAATAATATACTACTAATATGCATGGGTAAGTGGCCTATGGCACTGTACAACATTCCATTGCTACTTATCTAGAATGAAACCTATTTGCTGACATGTTGGGAGTTGTGCACACTCTTAACAATGTTCTGGTAGAGATTGGAAGGCATCTAGAAAGTTATGGGATATGGATAAATGTTGTATTGAAGCATTGGCTAAGATAATTGCATGACTGTATGACATATTTCTTTATGTGTAAGAATTTGTTCTGAAAACTATGAGATGTTTTCTAATCATGTAATTTAACTTGTTGTGTAGGAAATATCGTATTCCATCACCTACAAAAGAAGAACTACAACATTTGTTTAGCAACAAAATTATCTATTGAAGATATTGAAGTTCCCAGGATATGGGAAGAATGCCATGATCCGTCGATCATGAAGAATGATGTTTGGGATGTAGTCCCAAGACCTGAAGGGAAGTTTGTTATGACTTCCATATGGATCTATCAAGATCAAGCATGCTATAGATGGCAGCATAGAGAAATATAAAAGTGATGAAATAGAAGATACACCAGATGGATTTCAAGACAGCTTTCTTGAATGGTGTAGTTGAAGAAGAAGTGTATGTGGAGCAGCCACTTGGTTCTGAGACACATGACAGGGAGTCATATATGTGCAGAACTTGGGTATGATGCACCACTTTCTAGGTATGGAGGTGTGGCAGAGTGAAGATGGAATCTTCCTTGGACAAGGGAAGTATGCGGTAGAGATCCTGAAGAGGTTCAGGATGATGGATTGCGAGGTTATGGCATCGAACCTGAAGCTTCTGTGTGATGCTTCATATGAACCCGATGATGTCACTATGTATCATCAAATGATTGGGTCCTTGATGTACTTGACGAACATGAGACCGGATATTTGCTTTGCGGTGAACACATTGAGCCAGTTCTTGACAGATCCGAGGAGTGTTCACCTGGTTGCTGTAAAGCATATTCTGAGGTACCTGAAAGGTACAGTGGATTATGGGCTCAAGTATGAAGCGAATCAAAAGTTTAACCTGCAGGGTTATGTTGATTCATATTGGGCAGGCAGTGCTGCAGATAGGAAGAGCACATCTGGTTGCTGCTTCAGTATGGGATCAGGTGTGATCTCTTGGTTCAGCAGGAAGCAGTCCTACGTAGCACTGAGTACAACTGAGGCAGAGTATGTTGCAGCCTGTTCAGCTAGTTATGAGGCAATATGGCTATGGAAGCTACTGTCTAAGTTATTTGATCTCCCATTGGATGCTACTGGTATCTTTTGTGATAATCAGAGTTGTGTGAAGCTATCCGAGAACCCAGTGTTTCATGAAAGGTAAAAACACATAGAGATCAAATATAACTATATCAGGGATATGGTGTAGAGAGGAGCTGTGAAGCTCCTGTACATTGCGACAGACAAGCAGATTGCAAATGTGCTGACGAAGCCACTAGCCAGGGTGAAGTTCGAGTACTTCACGGAGAGGCTTGGTGTTCTTCAGATTGATGACACTTCAAGGAAGAAGTGATGGACACATTTGTAGAAGCCATTCCAAGCATGTTGGAAGGAGGATCCTTCACATGGCTATGGATGTAAGTGCTGGATGATGAGCATCAAAACGATGCTCCAGTTACTGCTCTGTATACGCATCATGTTGGATGTTGGATATGATCAGTTGGATCATTTATATATGTACGCATCATGTTGGATGTTGGATATGATCAGTTGGATCATTTATATGTATATGTATGTACGCATCATGTTGGATGTTGGATATGATAAGTTGGATCATTTATATGTATATGTATGTATGCATCATGTTGGATGCTAGATATGATCGGTTGGATCATTTGTATGTATTTTGTATATGCATCATGTTGGATGCTTGGACCATGTATCTGTATATGTATCAGGTGGATACATTGTATGATCAGGTGGATCATGTATGATGATATGTATCAGGTAGATACTTGGTATGCATTAGGTAGATGCATTGTATGATCAAGTGGATCATGTATGGTGATATGTATCATGTATTTGTATTTGTATCAAGTGGATACATTGTATGATCAGGTGGATTATGTATGATGATATGTATCAGGTAGATACTTGGTATGCATCAGGTAGATGCATTGTATACGAGCTTTAGGATGTTGCTCCAGATGACATGCAGCAGGATGTTGCAGTGATGATGATCAGGATGATCATGTGTACATCAGGATGATGTATGGTGAGTATCAGGTTGATACTTTGTGGCTGTGGAACAGGTTGTGCAGATAAGCATGTAATTTGTGCCCTGGGAGATTTGCAGATAGTTTTCGAGGTTGCCTATGGCATGTAATTTGTACCCTGGGATATTTGGTAAATGCTCTTTCGAGGTTTTGCTTGGGAGGACATATAATTTGTGCCCTGGAAGATCTGTAGATAGTCTTTCGATGTTTTTCCTATGGCATGTAATTTGTGCCCTGGGATATCTGACAGATGCTCTTTCAAGTTTTTGTCCTATGGCATGTAATTTGTGCCCTGGGAGATCTGATAGGTTGAGCCGTGTGCTCGTAATCAGTCTTGGGATGCTCTTTCGAGGTTTTGCCATGACCACATGTAATTTGTTCCCTGGGAGATCCTATAGGTTGAGCCTTGTGCTCATAATCAGTCCTGGGATGCTCTTTCGAGGTTTTGTGGTGACCACATGTAATTTGTGCCCTGGGAGATCCGATAGGTTGAGCCTTGTGCTCGTAATCAGTCCCGGGATTCTCTTTCGAGGTTTTGTGGTGGGGTCACATGTAATAAGTCCTGGAGATCTGGATAGGATGAAAAAGGCCTCAAATGCTCTTTAGGGTTCTTGCTAGTCAAGAGACTCTTTTAAGGTTTTGTGACGCACAATAAGTCTTGATATTTCCACAGTATGGCTAGTGATGACGAAGACCTACAGGTGGTGGGCCTACATCCAGTATGAAAAAGGACTGGCTCTGTAGAACTTCCTATGATAAGTAGATTCAGAGATTGATTGAGATAGCAGCAGCAGTGACGATGATCTAGAGAAGATGACTTGTTCTAGAAGACCTGTGTCGAGAAATACCTTCCTAGTTAAGAGGGAGTGTTGATGTATATGTAACTTCAGAATGTATTTCACATATATGTATATTGTATTCCTATAGAGATGTTATTATTCCTCTATACGGAAGTGTCGTCATTTATATTGTAAGTGTCTTAACTTATACTTGATGGGTTATTAGACCACCTTGTTGCGGTCGCCCCTATTTAAGTCATGTGGGTCAAAGGGTTATTAGACCACCCTAGTGGGGGTCGGCCCAGTCAGCATTATGTTAAGTGGTTAAGTTGAGGCCGACCTAGTTGAGTAAAGGTCAAGTCAAGTTAGTGTATAAATAGAGAGTGTGTCTTTCTCATTTTACACATTCTATTCTCTCACTCACACTTGGGAGAGTGGTGCACTTGTGGAGGAGGAGGCTTTGCTGCTAGGAGAAGACTATCTCTTGTATTCTGGTTGTATCATTGCTCTATCTATCTCTGAGGAAGTTATTGGGGTTTTTCACCTTTATGGTTTTCCCCAAGTAAACTCTGTGTCTCTTGTGTGCTTGCATTATTGTGTCCATGATTGATATGCTATAGATTTGGTGTACATGTTGTTCTCTCAGTTAAGATCCTAGATCAGATTGAAGTAAATTCAGAAAATTTCACAGTAAAGGTTTAACGAGCCTGAAAAAGTAAAGTCGTGACCTCCTTACTGTTTTTAATGAGCTCAAAGAAGATACAGAAAAATGCTCATAACTTCCTTACTATTTTTAATGAGCTCAAAGTGAAGATGAAATAAATGCTCATAGCCTCCTTACTATTTTTAATGAGCTCGAAGGAAAGGTGGAATATTGCTCATAACCTACTTACTGTTTTTAACGAGCTCGAAGTAAAGGTAGAAGAATGCTCGAAATGGGAGGAGACGAGTGTCAAGGACATGCAAAACTAGTTCCAAGCACATGGAACAAAGCTATGCCTAATGCAAGGAACATGAGAAAGATAAGGACACTCAGGGTGTGTATCATCCAAGTAAAAGGTGTCAAATTGTGAAGGCAAAATGATATAGGGCTTAGCGGAAATGAGATCAAAGATGGAGGCTTATATAATGCGCTAAAAGTGTGGAAGTTGGCATCAAGCTCATTAGCACAAGCGGGATCAAAACAGATGCATATGCAACTTGAACACAAAGATGGGAGCCTTATCATGGATGGCTAGAAATATATGAGGAAGAAAGATATGAGGCTTCTTCTCAAAGTCATGGTAAATCTAAAAAGGCTCCCAAGCATATGAGAAAAAATCAGCATGGGCACCAGAATGGCATAAGGGTGCTGAATAGGGTGACCCATGTTAGGTAGGCTCTGCTGTCGAACTGGTGCACAATGCACAAAGAAATGGCTAACACACCAATATCCAACAGGTTCGACCCTATGGTGAATTCAAATGGAAAAAGGTTCAAATGCAACATAACAGCGGGGAAGACTAAACCTATATGCTAGGTTCCTAATATACCTGACATGGTCGCACAAGGTGTAAAAAAAGACTAGTAAGCAAGTATAAATCCAGCTAAGAATCCTGTCTCCAAGAAACATTAGTACCAAGATCATATCTAAAACATATGTAAAGAAAGACTCGATACAAGTCACTGTGGTAGAAATACTTTCAACTTCACTATCATCGATAGTAGGCATAAACAACGCAGAGTTTTCAATTGAAGACTCTATGGTACCCAAGCCCAAGGACTTACAATCAACAAGATCGACTTCAGGATGAAGATCAAAGTTGAAGGACATGATGGAATCTGCAGAAAAGAATTCATCATCATGGGAGTTGAAAATTCTAGAAGCAAAATCAAACTCAGCAGGAACACCGATTTGCGGATCTATAGGAGAGTCCAAAGGCTCAACAGTAGAAAGATCAGACTTTAAGGTCAAACCAGGGCTGGACATAACTGCGAATGGATCAACATCCAAATTAATGGCAGACTGTACTATGTACTCTAGGAAAACTTCATCGGAAGGAAGTATATCATCCCAGATAGAACACATATCTAAACCTTCAGATGGAGGTGTTACTTGGTCAAAAGCTCGGACTAATTCCCAAGAAGGTAAGCATGAACTTAGAGACTTCTTCTCAATACAGTTGAACTCAAGGAACAATATGCCACATAAGTCCCATGTGACATAGTAGTGCCTAATGACTAGGGATCTGATTGGTCTACAGTTGGGTAATAAGGATCAACGAATGCAAGTTGGTCAATAGTGGCGATGCTTTCGTTATGAGGAAAATGCATCACACGAAAGAGCGTAGATACCACAGCATGCATAGCATAAACGTAATCATGCTCGAGGATCATATCAAAGTCCATAGGGTCCTTTAAAACCATAAAATCAACTAAGATTGTTTTTCCACCCAAAGTAACAAGTACGTGACAGAGGAATCCGATCGGTTCACTAGGTCTTCTATCGAAGGTGAATGGCCAATTAATAGCTGGAATAATATTAGGGAAACCCAAATCTCTCCAAGCATAAGCAGATAAGATACTAACAAAAGCTCCTTCATCAACAACACATCAATCAACCGTATGGTTCCCAACATCAACCTTTATCTAGAAAGGTGTCGAAGAAGGAAGACGAGGCTCGGCTAGACTATTCCAATCAAAGGAAACGATCTTAGGGCTTGGAAGGGGTTCACATGGCACAGATGAAGTACCCCCTTTTTCAGGAACATCCAAACTATCAATGCATAAGACTTCCGCAATAGGTGCATCAATCTTTGCAGGACTGATGGGACCGATCGAAGATTTCATCGATTCGATCACTTCACTCTCCGAAGGAAGAGTGGGGTCGACCAAAGATTGCATTGGTTCAACCAATTTATCAACCAAAGGTTGATCTGACTGTAGGGAATCTATAGACAACTCAGGAATAACGGTTCCTTTAGACATGGACCACACTCTTCATGCCTCTGGGATGGCAGGGCATTGATGAGTAAGGTGATCTCCCTTACAAAGTTTACAAGGGAACTTTGGTTTTCGTCCTATAGGTTGAGACTCCTTTCTAATGTTAGTAATCTCAGCATGACTAGAATTGGCTGATAGCTTGCCCCCAGCATAACTTACAGTGGCTGGTTGCTCAGAAGCATAAGAATTTTGAACTAAGAACCACACTTTTTGCAATTCTGGAAGTATAGGGCACAAGTAAGTAAGGCGGTCTCCCTCACAAAAATTGCAAGGGAATTTACACTTATGTTGATTCGGCTTGTCGACAATGTCAACTCCCTCAGCATGACTTGCAGTGGCTGATCTGGTGTCTCCAGTGTGACTCACAGGAACTGGTGACTTGTCATTAATATGACTAGCAGTGATCAATGACGTGTCCCCAACATGACTGACAGTGGTTGAAGACAAACTTTCAGTGTGATTTTCAGTGACTAAAAGTTTTCTCCCAGCATGACCTACAGAGGCTGGGTAGGTGCCCCCTACATGATTTGCAGAGGTAGGGTTCTTACCCCCATCATGACTTGCAGTGGTTGGGTTGTTGCCTCGCTTTGGCATCTTCTTCCTACTCTTCCCCCTTCTATTCCTTTTAGACTGTTGGTTACTAGTATTGCTACTTTCGCCACATGAGGTAGAAGGAGGAGGAGAAGATGTTACTGGCAAGGAAGGCATAGGGTTCTAATGCTCTTGATTTGAGGTGCTTACAAAATAAGCATCAAGAGCATGCAAGGCATTTGGAGTGGAGAACAACCAAACTGGTAGCCCTATAGTGAATCCAGGAAGATTCAGAGTAGCCATTAAGGGAGTACCAATGTTTCCAATGAATGGAACACCACAAGGATCCCCTGGAATAGGGGTACCTTGATTGGCACTCGCTGGAATGCTAGACATAGTATCCTACTCAAATGAGCAAGAAATTCTCTAAGGAAAACTAAGAAAAGTAGCACAAAGAGCACACCACTAAAAAAGGTCCTGGGTAAATCAAACCAGGCAAACAGATGCCTTTCGGAGAAGAGTCTGGGATGATGAGGGTCGATAACAGATCAATGAAGGATGAAGAACAGTTACCCGGGGTCCACAATACAATGACTAAGGGTGCAAGCACTGGAATCACCCAACCACCCTCCCAAAGACCTGCAAGGGATTTCCTCCCACGTCTGTCCTAGGTACAGCAGATATAACCCTCCGTTGTCACCTGTGTATGATCCTATGGTCAGATACTAAGGATACCACCACACTGAAAACTCCTGTGGGAACAGTCTCTGGTCGAATCAGAAGGTGTGGGAAGGGTAGCTGAGCTTGAAACTCAAAAGATTCCCCAAATGAGATCCAATCCTGGTATATGCTCGAAACAGAAAGTAGGAGGTGTATTCCCAACAATCTGATGTCATAAGACCTACTGCATAGATCCCAGGAAAGCTTTGAATGAGGTGGGTTTACCTGTGATAGTCAAAATATGATTTTTGCATAATGTGTGATCTTGGGTGGTTTAAGGTGTTTTAAACCCAAGATCCTAACCAAGACTAGTTGATGAAAAGTGTAACCTAGAAAAGAAAATGTTACTAGTACATTTTATTAGGGTTCATTTTAAAAGTTACTTGCTTACTCAAAAAGGTAGTGGGTGTGTGAGAGTGGTTATAACAGAGATAGAATACCGAAATGAAATGCTTACCACTAAACAAATATTTTCTTTTCAATGCAAGTCTTAAAGATACGATCTAGAATGCATATGCAAATGCAATTTTTAGTCTTTTTAAATGTGAAAAAGATAAAAATAAAGTCTAAATGTACAAAATTAAACTCAAAACATAAGAATGCAGCGACTCAAACAAATTAGTATGCAAAAGAAAACTTCTTCTTTTTGATGCAAAGCACTCTTAAATCCTTTAAGCTACTTGCAAGGTACTCTACTCAAAAAATAAATCAAAATTTTATGCTTTTCAAAAGGTGAGAAACAAAACTGAAATTGAAAGTAACCTACTGTCAAAGCAAAAGCAAAGAACTTGCAGGTTTCCTGATTGAAACAGTGAAAGCTACCAATACGACTTTCAGATTCTTATTGATGTAAGCATGCCAACCATTGGGAAAAGCATATGAAAACTACTTTTAGACCCAGACAAAGCAAATGAACTACAAAGAAGTATGGTTTGGTAAATTCAGGTCTGCACATAAACAGTGTAGTCAAGGTCCTGAACAACAACAAAGACACTTGAGCTTTCACTACGAAAAGAAAACTAAAAGCATAATGGAGGATAAGAAACCAATATAAAGAGAAATTTCACTCAAATAGATACAAACAGGGTCAAGTAGACTCAATAGGTTTCAATCCAGTGGAAATGGAGCAAGCAGGTTCATTCATGCTCAAATTAGGGTACAAAACACCAAACTGGTCCACAACCCCCCAACTTGGGTCAACAAGCCCCAAAACTTTCCAAACAAGCCCAAATTGATCAAAAGAGGTCCAAATCATGAACATAGGATTAGTACAAGGATAGGAGACCACTTATAGTGGTTTAACTCAGACCTAGGGTCATCAGGGACCCCAAAAATGCAGCCATAACTCCCAAATTTGGGTCCACAACCCAAAAAATCAAACCCAGAATGTGTGCGCTACTGTGTATGAGGCATACTAGTGCCCATAATAGGGGAATGCACTACTGTGCTTCACAACAGTAGTGAACAGGTGGGAAAAGTTGAAAAAATGGGGTTAAAACCCCTCAACTTGGGTCCACCAGGGTCTGAAAGGGCTAGGAAGGGTCTGTAAGAGCCAAGGAGGGTCAAACAAAGCCTAATAACTGATTCTAATCAAGAAATTGAACAAAGATCTTCAAACAAAACTGAAGAAATGACCTTGGATACCCCTAAGCAATTAGGCTTTCCCCAGTGGAGTTTCCATTCTGTTGGTGAGGAAAATGCACCTATAGTTCAGGGGAGAAACTACCAACTTACAGGTATGAAAGATAGACCTACAAATGTTCTACAAGTACAACAAGTAAGTGAATAGATTAAGGTTAGAGATATGTGCACCTTATTCATAAGGTTGATCCTAGCCTCCTCTTCCTTGCTCTTCAATGCTGTCCAATGTCGTAATGCCCACACCTACAAAATAAATTCATACCTTTCTCAAATACATTTGACTACATACATAAGACTGATATTCATAATAGAAGAAGACATTATATTATAAACAAACTGTAATCAAATATGAGACACATATGAATAGGTCATATTTGGAAAGGGAAGAACGTCTGATCTTTATTAATGAGTGAAGCAAGTACATAAAGTTATACCTTCCTTCAAGCTTGGCACTTCACAAAACCTAGATTCAAGGTCTCTTGCTTCTGTTTTCCAAGAATCCCAACCTCTAATCAGCTATGCTAGGGTTTATCAGAAACTGAGGCACAAGAGAGGGGGATGAGAGTCTCCATTCCTCCAACATAACATTATTATAGGCTTGGTCCCCTCACATGGCCCTTCTACCTTTTTTATATATTCAATGAAGGAGAGGAAAAGTAGTTATAACCGATTAGGAAGTTCCCAAACCAACTCAAACTAACCAAAATTCGAGATTTGGACTAGTTCAGGAAAATGCTCTACTCTTCCTATTGCAAACCAACGCATTTTTCAAGGTGTGCACTGCTCTAGTGAAGCAAAGTAGCACATTTCTGAGGCGTGCGCTACTTTATTGAAGTGGAGTTGCACACATGCCCTACTCTATAGGCATAAGAGTTGCGCACACATCCTAGTATGCCCTACTCTATACACAGGATACCAGCGTTTTTGGGGAAAAAATGGCCAAAAACAGGGTTTTCTGATGAATTTCAGGAGATGGTTTGGTCTGGAAAAATGTTCCTAAGGGTTATAACCATCAAATGGGCCTAGAGTGAGATAATTTCAACCATTTTTAGCATCCCAAATGACCCCTCAATCCACAAATGTCTTGTCGTGTGACTAAACTTGATCTCAAGAAGTGTCATCATGCGACCAAGTGATACAAGTGTCATCACGGATGGAGAAGTGTCATTTTAAGCTATAACAAGAGGGAGAGATAGAGAAAGATTAGGGATTAATATTTTAGAGAGAGAGAGAGATTAGGTGTTAGTGGTTTAGTGTGAGAAGGAAGCAGAGATTGGTGGTTAGGGCTTTAGAGAGATTGCGAGAGAGAGAGAAAGAGAGAGATAAATATAATGGGTTACGGGTTTATATACATATATAGATAACTAGAGAGTGAGAGAGAGAGAGATTAGATGTTAGGGGTTTAGAGAGAGAAAGGGAAAGAGAGAGATTGGGGGTTAGTGCTTTAGAGAGAGGGATATTGGGGTTAGGGTTTAGAGAGATAGAGAGATATTGGGGGTGAGGGGTTTAAAAAAAGAAATATTTTGGGGTTTACCATGTTAGAGAGAGAGAGAGAGAGATTGCAGATTAGGGATTAAGAAATAGAGAGAAATTGTGGGTTAGAGGTTTAGAGAGAGAGAGATTGTGGGTTAGGGATTTAGAGAGAGAGAAAGAGATTTGGTGTTGGGGGTTCAAAGAAAGAGATAAATAGAGAGGTTGGCGGTTAGGGGTTTATATAGAGTGTGTGTGTGATTAGGGGTTAGGGGTTTAGAGAGAGATAGAGAGATTGAGGGTTAGGGGCTTAGAGAGAGAGAATGGATGATTGGGCATTAGAGGTGTGTGTGTGTGAGAGAGAGAGAGAGAGATACTAGGGGTTTAGAATTGAGAAAGAGAGAGAGAGAGATTGGAGGATAGGTGTTTAGAGAGAGATTAGTGGTTAGGGGTTTATAAAGAGAGATATATTGGGGCTTAGTATTTATGGGTTTAGAGAGAGAGTGTGTGATTAGGGGATAAGGGTTTAGAGAGAGAGAGAGAAAGAATGAGAGATATTGGGGGTTAAGGATTCAGAAAGAGAGATATTGTGGTTTTTTGTTTAGAGAGAGAGAGGGATTGGTAGTTAGCGGATTAAATAAATAGAAAGAATGGGGGTTGGGGGTTGAGATAGAGAGAGAATAGGGGATTAAAGAGAGAAAGAGAGAGCTTGGGTTTGGTGGTTAAGAGAGAGAGAGTGAGAGAGAGAGAGATTGGGGGTTAGGGGTTTAAAGGGAGAGAGATACATTGTGCATTAGGGTTGAGAGAGAGAGAGAGAGATTAGAGGTTAGGGGTTTAAAGAGAGAGATTGATAGATAGGGGTTTAGAGAGGGAGAGAGAGGTATTAGGGGTTAGGTGTTTGAAGAGAGAGAGAGAGAGATTGGAGTTCAGTTGTTTAGAGAGATAAATAAAGGAAGATGGTGATTGGGGGTTAGGTTTTTATAGAAATAGAGATATTTCGAGTTAGGGGTTTAGAGAGAGAGAGAGAGTGAGGTTAGGGTTTTAGAAAGAAAAATAAAAAGACAAAGAGAGAGATTGGGTGATAGAGTTTAGGGGTTTATAGAGAGAGAAAGAGGGAGGGAGAGATTAGGAGTCAGGTGTTTAGAGTGAGAGAGAGAGATTGGTGGTTAATGGATTAAAGAAATAAATAGAATGGGGTTTAGGGGTTTAGAGAGAGAGAGAGAGAGAGAGAGAGAGAGAGAGATTGGTAGTTTGGAGTTTAGACAGAGAGAGAGAGGGAGAGAGAGAAATTGACAATTACGGTATAAAGAGGCAAGTTGGAGATTAGGGGTTTAGAGAGAGAGAGAGAGAGAGGGGGGGGGGGGGAGAGAGAGAGAGAGAGATTAGGGTTAGGTGTTTAAAGAGAGAAATATAGGGAGAGAGGGAGAGAGAGACTGCGAGAGGGATAGATGGAGAGAGATTCGAGGTTAATGTTTTAGAGATAGAGGTAGGAAGAGAGTGATTGGGGGTTAGATGTTTAGAGAGAGATATTAGGGCTTTAGAATGAGAGAGAGAGATGGATTGGGGGTTAGGGGTTTAGATATATATTTAAAGAGAGAGATTGAGGTTAGGGGCTTAGAAAGAGAGAGAGAGAGAGATTGGTGGTTAGGTCTTTAAAGAGAGAAATAGAGAGAGAGGGGGAGAGAGAGAGAGAGAGAGTGCAAGAGGGAGAGATATTGGAGGTTAATGGGTTAGAGATAGAGGTAGGAAGAGAGTGATTGGGGGTTTAAGGTTTAGAGAGAGAGAGAGAAAGAAATGGAAATTGGGGGTTAGGGGTTTAGAGAGAGAGAGAGAGATATTAGCAGTTAGCGAATTGAATAAATAGAGAGAATGAGGGTTTGTGGTTTAGAGACAGACAAATATTGGAAATTAGGGGTTGAGAGAGAGAGATTGGGGGTTGGGTGTTTAGAGAGAGATAGAGAGGCTGGTGGCTAGGTGTTAGGAAGAGTTTTGTTATTAGGGATTTAGAGAGAGAGAGAGAGAGATTGAGGGTTAGGGTATTAGACATCTAGAGAGAGAGAGAGAGAGAGAGAGAGAGAGATTGGAGATTAGGTGTTTAGAAAGAGAGGTAGGAACATATTGATTGGGGGTTGAGGATTTAGAGAAAGAGATTGGGAGTTAGGTGTTTACAAAAATATAGATAGAAAGAGAGATATTGGTGGTTAGGGGTTTAGTAAGAGAGAGAGAGAGACTGGGTGTTAGCATTTGAGATAAAGAGATATTGTGGTTAGGTGTTTAGAGAGAGAGAGTTAGAGAGAGACTCTAGAGATTAATGCTTTAGAGAGAGAGAGAGAGAGAGAGAGAGAGAGAGAGATATTGGGGGTTAATTGTTTAGAGAGTGAGAGAGAGATTGGGTTTTAGGGGTTTTGAGAGAGAGGGAAAGGTTATGGGTTTATAGAGATTGAGAGAGAGAGAGAGATTGTGGGATAGGGGTTTAGTTAGATAGAGAGATAGAGAGACTAGCAATAAGAGGTTTAGAGAGAGAGAGAGAGATTGGGTGTTAGGGGTTTATAGAGAGAGAAATTTAGGGTGAGGGGTTTATAAAAAGTGGGAGTTCGTTTGTTTGCAGTTTAGAGAGAGAGAGAGTGGGGGATAAGGGTTTAGAGAGAAAGATAGATTGTGGGTTAACAGTTTAGCAAGAGAGACATTGGATGTTAGGGGTTTAGAGATAGAGACATTGGAAGAGAGAGATGGGAGGTTAGGGGTTTATTGAGAGAGAACAATTGGGGGTTGAGGGTCTAGAGAGATATAGAAACAGTTGGGGTTAGGGGTTTAAAGAGAGAGAGAGAGAGTGAGAATGTGGGTTAGGTTTTAGAGAGAGAGAAAGAGATTGGCACTTAGGTATTTAGAGTGAGAGAGATAAGGGGTTAGGTGTTTAGAGAGAAAGAGATTGAGTGTCAGGGGTTGAGAGAGAGAGAGAGATATTGGGGGCTATGTGTTTAGATAGATAGGTAGATAGATAGAGATTGAGAGAGAGAGAGAGGGAGATATTGAGGGTTAGAGGTTTAGAGAGAGAGAGAAATGGGAGGTTAGAGGATTAGAGAGAGAGATTTTGAAGGCTAGGGGTTTAGAGAGAGAGATTGGTGGTTAGGGGTTAAGAGTGAGAGAGAGAAAGAGATTGGGAATTATGGTTTTAGAGAGAGAGAGATAAATATTGGGTTTTAGTGTTTAAGAGAGAGAGAGAGATTCGGGGTTAGTAATTTAGAGAGAGAGAGATAGAGATAGATTCAGGGTTAATGGTTTAGAGAGAGAGAGGGATTGAGGGTTAACGGTTTAGAGAGAGAACTATTGGGTGTGAAGGGTTTAGTGAGATAGAGAGGGATTGGAAATTAGGGCTTTAGATATATTGAAAGAGATTGAGAAATTAGGGATTAGGGGTTCAGATAGATATATAAATAGTCAGAGAGAGAGAGATATTTGGGGTTATGGATTTAGAGGAAGAGAGAGATTATGGTTGAGTGGTTTACAGAGTGAGAGATTAGGGTTACGGGTTTAGAGGTACAAAAGGATATTTGGGGCGAGGGGTTTAAAGAAAGAGAGATTTTGGGTGTTAGGAGTTTAGAGAGAGGGAGATATAGAGAGAGAGAGATTGAGGGTTAATAGTTTAGAGAGAGTGAGATTGGGGGTTAATAGTTTAGAGAGAGAGAGAGATTGGGTGTTAGTGGTTTAGTGAGAGAGAGAAGGAGAGATCGGTGGGTAGGGATTTAGAGAGATCAAGAGAGAGAGAGAAAGAGAGAGAGAAATATTAGGGGTTACAGGTTTATATACATATATAGATAGATAGAGAGTGGGAGAGAGAGAGAGAGATTAGATGTTAGAGGTTTAGGGACAATAAAGGAAAGAGAAATATTGGGGGTTAGTGCTTTAGAGAGAGAGGGAGATTGGGTTAGTGTTTATAGATATAGAGAGATATTGGGGGCGAGGGGTTTAAAAAAATAAATATTTTGGGGTTTACAATTTTAGAGAGAGAGAGATTAGGGGTTAGGGATTTAGAAAGAGAGAGAGATATTGTGGGTTAGGGGTTTAGAGAGAGAGAGAGAGATTGTGGGTTAGGTATTTAGATAGGAGAAAGAGATTTGGTGTTGGGGGTTCAGAGAGAGAGATAAATAGAGAGGTTGGTGGTTAGGGGTTTATAGAGTGTGTGTGTGATTAGAAGTTAGGGGTTTAGAGAGAGATAGAGAGATTGGGGGGTTAGGGGTTTAGAAAGATAGAATGGGTGATTGGACATTAGAGGGGTGTGTGTGTGTAAGAGAGAGAGAGAGAGAGAGAGAGAGGGAGATTGGGGGTTTGGAATTTAAAGAGAGAGAGAGAGAGATTGAAGGATAGGTGTTTAGAGGGATAAGTAGAGGGAGAGAGAGAGAGATTAGTGGTTAGGGGTTTATAAACAGATATATATTGGTGCTTACTAGTTTAGATTTTAGAGAGAGAGCGATTAGGGGATAAGGGTTTAGAGATAGAGAGATAAAGAATGAGATATATTGGGGGTTAGGTATTTAGAGAGAGAGAGAGAGAGATTTTGGTTATGTGTTTAGAGAGAGAGAGAGAGAGAGATTGGTAGTTAGTAGATTAAATAAATAAACTGAATGGGGGTTGGGGGTTGAGATAGAAAGAGAATAGGGTATTAAAGAGAGAAAGAGAGAGCTTGGGGTTAGTGGTTAATAGAGAGAGAGAGAGAGAGCGAGAGAGAGAGAGATATTGAGTATTAGGTGTTTAGATAGAGAGAGAAAAAGGTTGGTGGTTAGGGGTTTAGAGGGAGAGAGAGACATTGGGCGTTAAGGGTTAGGGTTTAGAGAGAGAGAGATTGGTAGTTAGGGATTTATAGAGAGAAAGATAGAGATAAGGGGTTATAGGTTTAAAAAGGGAGACTGGTGGATAGGGGTTTAGAGACAGAGAGAGAGGTATTAGGGGTGAGGTGTTTAAAGAGAGAGAGAGAGAGAGAAATAAAGGGAGAGAGTGATTGGGGGTTAGGTTTTTATAGAAATAGATATATTTGGAGTTAGGGGTTTAGAGAGAGAGAGAGAGGTTAGGGTTTTACAAAGAAAAAGACAAATACAAAGAGAGAGATTGAGTGTTCGAGGTTAGGGGTTTCGAGAGAAAGAGAGAGAGAGAGAGATTATGAGTCAGGTGTTTAGAGGGAGAGAGAGATATTGGTGGTTAGAGGATTAAAGAAATAAACATAATGGGGCTTAGGGTTTTGTTGTTGCAGCAACACCCCTCCCCAAAATTTTGTACATGTTGGGGCCCCTCCTGTATTTTTCGTACAAAGTCTGTTTGAGAAGACATCCCAGGCGTCCGCTCTGTTTTCAACATAAAATTTTCCTTCCCTGCTGAGCTGCTTGCCGTCAATCCGCCCATGTTCTCCCCATTAAGCCAAAAGATAACTTAGTTTTGCCCAAACGTTTTGAAGTAATCCGGACTTTGTCCCGAAACAGCGGGAGTCAAACGTCCAACCTTTCCGAGAGGAGGACCTAGATTTCCTTTGTCAAAATCCGCGGGAGCCATTGGGCAAAACCACCCGAAACGGCGGAAGCTTTCGATCAAGTCTTCCGCGACCACGGAAAGGTTCGCGTTGTTCTCCCGAAACGGCAAGGAATTCAACAAAGCCATCCGAAACGGCGGAACAATTCAGCTCTGTCTTCCGAAACGGCGGAAGCCATTCGGATAAACTCGCCGAAATAACACAAAGCAGTTCATCATTTTCTTCCGAAGTAAAAGCACTTGGAAAATTTTCAATCGTTGCTTCTGCGGAACGGTTCAAGCTCTGAAACAACTTAGTTCCCGAAACGGCGGAGCCTTTCACTCGAACCTCCCGAAATGGCGGGGCTCATTCACCTTAGTCTCCCGAAAAGGACTTAGATTTTCTTTCGATGAGAAGACTGCGGGAACAAAGGACTTAGAGAGTGTTTAGTTTCAACCTTCCGCAACGACGGGAGTTTAAGTGAGCCCACCCGAAACGGCGGGAGTTTTCAGGGAACCCTTCCGCAACCGCGGGAGCCCTCGTAAAATCCTTCCGCAACGGCGGGGGAATTCAAGGAACCCTTCCGAAACAGCGGAAGCCGCCGCGATATCTTTCCAAAAGAAAATAAGCGGGAACGTTTTATGAAACCCTTCCGCAACGGCGGGGGAATTCATGAAAACGTCCCGAAACGGCGGAAGCCATTTGGATAAGTCCCGCGGAGAAATTCACGATTGCCTTCCGAAACCATGAAAAGACTTAGAATTTTCTCAAGAAGCTGTCGCGGAAGCCTTCAGCTTTTGCTCCCGAAACGCGGAAGCCTCCGGGCTACCCTTCCGAAACAGCGGAGGCCAATCGCTTACCCCGTTCGGCGAAAGGACTCCGAAACGATCCCGGGCGAATTTGCGGAAAATATAAGTTTTGCTTCCGAAACAGCGGAAGCCTTTCCCAAAAGCTTTCGGAAACCAACGGGAGCCTTCGCCGAACCTTCCCGAAAAATCAACGAAACTTTGAAATTCTGGACCACGGAAGCTTTCGCAAAAGTCTTCCGAAAATACCGGGAGCATTCGCTATATCGTTCCGAAAAAGCGGAAGCTTTGGCGTTACCCGTCCGCTACACGACGGTCTCTCGCGGAAGGCTTCAAGTTTCCTTTCCGCATTAAGCCCCGAAACGTCGGAAGCTTTCACTGAACCCTTCCGCAACGGCGGATGCAATTCGCAAACTGGCCCCGCAAGTGACGGTCGCACGGAAACCGAGGTGCTTTGACGTGACCGCTACGCGCGGCGAATTTAAACCCCGCTTTAACCACGCCACCTACCCAATTAAGTGCTCACACGTGCCATTCTTTATAAAATATACCGCGGGGGGCTCGACCAATGCACCATTGTTTTGAACCGGCCAGCGACGTGTGATACCGTGCAAATCGCTCCAGCTCACCTCGCGCATCCGTGCTCGCAGCCACCTTGCTCAAGCAATCCCCACGGTGCCAGGTAGGATCTTAACTCTGATTTCCACCACTGAATTGTCCTTTTGGGGAAAATAATGGGTTTTAGTGGGATTGTGACGGGCAAAACACCCGTCAAGGGCTATGTTTTGCCCGTCAGGTACAGTGAACGGAGTTTCCGTTTTACAAAATCATTTTAGGCCTTCGTGAAAGCGTTATATTTTATTTTGGTGGGTGTGGGCGGTTAACCATGCCCTGTTTTGTTTTAAACCCCGGGCCGCGCCCCTCGTCGTGGGTTAAGTTGACAAAACCCTATAGGCTTTCCATGTCCCTGACCGTGAACCCTGGGCCCTTTTCCATAAACCCCAGTCCCTACACGCGAAGCCGAAACCCGTAAGCGGTTAAGCTACGAAAGTCGAAACTTGAAGCCGCCCTAGCTCTCCCCGTCAGTTTGTCCCCGGCACCGTTACCTTCGCTCAGACTAAAGCCTCCCGTAGTGACTCGGCAAGTGGCCGCGTGTGACGATAGCATCCATAGCCCTCACCGAGTCAACCCTCCTCTTCCCCGCCTTCGACCTCTCCAACCGCAGCCATAGCGAAAGACCTCTCCTTCCGCGAGGCGGAACCGGAAGCCGATTGCTTCCGCGAATCACCTATCGGTCCAATAAGACCAATAGCGTCCGCAACATAGCTTATCCCGCACTCATCTTTTTAAGAGCTTCAAATGTTTCAATGTGTGTCTTATAATTGAAATAATGTTTTACTTCCTATATATATGCTTCGTTGATTTATCTCATTAAGACAATGTTGCTCTCTGCTGAAACCATACAACCTGTTGCTCAAACTCATGATGAATTGTATATGGATGTTATCAGGGATAATTCAATATGCCGAAACCCAGTAAGAAGAAGGCGAGGATGACAGAAAAGAAACCTGCTCCTCCTAAGATTGAAACCTCGCTCCAAGACACCAGGTGCACCACTGGTGTCCCTCCAGAAATCAGATGGGATGACATATACAGAATGATCAGGGACCAAGAGATCCCAGATATGTTGCTGGAGGAGGCACCGATCTATCAAAATATCAGAGCCTCAGGCATAACTAGAGCCGCTACCCGCCCTGAGCTGTTCCCCTGTGCTGAAGTGATCGGGTGGATACTCCAACATGCAGATGCTGATGGGAGAGTGATAAATGATAGCGGGAACATGGCTATCGCCTCATTTCAACCCGCGTATCTGGCGGCAGCCTACAGGTTTCCCCGTGTCCAGCAAGCTCTGACCGATGAATGGTTAAGCCAGATGGACAATGTCGAGATGGCCAAAAAGATACTGGTGCAAGGGAAACATTTGAGGAAGAAAGAGAGGGAGGAGTATGACGTACAGAATCTAAGAGCTCCTTATAGGTTGATCGCCCTGATGCTGTGTAGAATCTTCGGCATGCCCGATGGCACAGTATACAAGATTCAGTGGGTCCCTATCATTCACTATGTGGCATTTAAGGGGACAGTGTTTGACTGGGCCACCATCTTGTCAGATAGTCTGGCCTCAATGATAAGTGCTGCTAAGCCCGGGCTGGCCTCGAAGAAGGCTGAATTCTTCATGTCCTCATACCTGATAGATTGTATCTTGGCCAAGATAGAGTTCCCCGGATTGGGGTGTACATGGGATAGGGCCACAGCCCCGGTCTACACTGCATTCAAGATGTTGTGGGCTCAGAATTACAAGCCCAGCTACAAACTCATTTGTGAGGGGTTCATCATGCCCCTATACGAGAAAATGTTCAAGGAAGAACCAAGTTGCCTGTCCCAAAACGCTTTGGAAGTCCTTGAGGATTATGGGGATTTCTACTTTTCGGAACAAGGTACCTACTTGAGAATGTTCGGAGGGACTAAGCCCCCATACATATTGCCGCAGTATGCCACAGACTATGTGGTGCTCAAGGAAGCAGTAAGACAACTCTTCTTGGATGGGATTGGAGCATTCCTCCACAAGCTACACAAGGCTTCCTTTCCCCCCTACCTTTCTGCATAGGTGCTTACAAGTTTTCAGGGGTGGCCTCTGCCGATGAATTTGTTCAAGAGTTGAGGGCCTTCCATTTCGGTGAGGTCATCTTCCACAGGAACGACAGAAAGGGTAAAGTGGCCGAGCATTGCAAGGGGAACTATGCGAACTTCGAATATTCCCACTACCCCGATGCCGAGGAGGAAGCTTTCAGAGGCATCAGCAACATGGCTGAACTACGGATCTGTCGCCAAAGTACTGGAGCGAGCTCTAGCTCAACCAAAACCCAGAAGACCATCCAGCAAAAGGAGAAAGAAGCCAAGGATGCCCGAGCTCAGGAAGAGCTCAGATTAAGAGAAGAGGCAAGGTTGCAAAAGGAAGCCGAGGAGGCAAGAAAGCTACAAGAGGCTGAGAATGAAAGACTGCGGAAGGAGGCTGAGGAAGCCCAAAAGCAGAAAGAAGCAGAAATTGAGCGAGCTGAAGCAAGGAAGAAGGCGGAAGAAGAATTGAGGACAAGGGAAAATACCGAAACAGGTGGGTCCGGTGCGCAGGACATGGAGATAGACACCTCTCAGGCAGGTGGCTCTAGTACCCAAAAGGAAGGGACAGACCCCGCTCAGGAAGTCCGGACCCCACCTATGGAAGAAGACATAGACATCATAAACCGACCAATTGTACCGTACACTCCATCTGGGAAGCGTACGGTGTCCAAATGGAATGAGTTTGTTTATGATAAGAAAAGAAAAACAATGGTCCTCCAATCAGAAGAGAGGATTAAAAGTCCCTTCCATGACGACATAGTTACTCACCGAGAGGTCGCTGTCATGCAGAACACAGATGCGGATCCCATTGCCATGGCCTCCGCAGTTATAGCAACAGCACAAGCATCCTTTGCCAATGTAGGGGTTATAGTCAAAGAAAATATATTGACAAAGAAAAGAGCACGTACCTTGCAACGAAATGTGGCTAATGAGCAAGCCCAGAGAGACCTGATAGTGAATAAATACAATTGCTTGTACGCCGAGCATAAGGAGTTGGAAAATAAGTACAGCTACCTAGAGGAGGAAAAGGACCAGCTAGCACTCCAAATAATGATTGCAGAAGCGGAGAAGAATGGAGCAGAAGAAAAGGCTTCCCAGCTAGAAGCAGACAAGCAGGCATTAACTGAACGTTTAGAGCAAGCGGAAAGCAGAACCTTGGATATGTCCCCCTTCCACGAGCTGTCATGCAATATACTACAGCAAGTGCATGGCTCTCAAGAGCTAATCACTGATGAGGTATGCAAACTCAAGGCCATGACGGTCAGGCTAAAGGAGGTTAATGCGGAAGCCCACAGGCTCAAGGCTAAGAATACTCGTGTCAAAGCAAATGTCATAAGTCAGATGGCATGGAGGGAAGGGAAAGGAGGTTTTCCCCCTCATCTTCCTTTTAAGACAGTGGAAGATTTTAATGAAGATATAGCCTTGTTGGAGTTTGGCCGGAACTGTGCCAATAAGCTGATGGCCAGTGTGCAGAAGACCACAGAGAGAATCAACAACCTGTACCAAAAGCTCAAAGGAGTCCACGATAACTGCTCATTGAGTTTCCCTCAGACCCTAGAAGATTTCCCGGGAAAGGAGCAGCGGTTATCTCAACTAAAAGAAGAGCTAGGCGTCCAGATGGAGTATGTAAAAAGCATTGATGTTCTTGCCATGGATGATCTCCAACATTACATCGGTTCATCAACACTTCACAATCATCTGTTGAAGGAAACATATCAAGTTGCTGAAGCGGGAGTACAAAGCATTAAAATAGAGCTCGGGAAGAATGTAACTTCTCAGAAAATCCTGTTTCCTGCTGCAGCAAACATAATCATAAGGGATACAGGTGTGTGGCACAGCTACATAGAAGAGGAGGTCAGGAAAGCTGCAGCAGCAGCAGAAACATCAGTGGATCCGGCAGCCCCGCTCCCAGCAGCATCTTCCCCAGCAATGGCAGAAAATTTGGCCAGTCCCGTTCCCCCTTCCCAATTAAGAGCAGCATCAGCAGGGGATTCGAGGTCCTCTTCCCAGGCAGCACCAGTGACAATCAATTTGGGCGACCCTTTTCCATCGGAAGCTCACGCACAGGAATGAAGCAAACCGAATTCAGCTGGACGACTCCCTTCAGACAGACACGTGCCCAGCAGGGAACGCTCGGATGTTAATAAATTTTCTGTTATGTACATTTTGAACATGTAAGGCTTAAGCCATGGGACAGCTGTCCCTAATTTTGTCAAAACATTTTTGTAAAAGGAATGGCCATTTTGGTAGTCGATTTTAGTAGAAATTCCTGTAAAAGACAGAGGGGGAATGCTAGGTGTCAGCCCAGAGGGCAAATTTGTAACTATAAATAGGAGCTAGAAGAGATTAGAAGGGGACTTTTGGCAGGGAATGAAAATTTTGGGCGAATGATATGAGCTATCTTGTATCGGCTCTGTAAATTGAATTTTCTAATAGAAGCCACAGGAGATGGACGTTTTGCTTGGAATGTTGGGTTGCTTTATGTTGGACTATTCTAATGACTGCAATTCTGCAATGTGAGATCATTCTTGACTTCTGAATTATTTCTTTGTATTAATGATTTTGCTCTTATCTATGCATGCGTTCTCTCTATTTCATGGACAATGAATGCGTTCCATATTAAATCAGGAGCTACCTGCTGATACTTTTACCATTGCTGTAGATTTTTCTTCTAGAACGAATGGCTAACTGTTCTTTCTTCAGGATAATTCGTATGGCTCATTGTTCATGCTTTTAATTGCTCCTTGCAGGGATCTTTTAGTTTAATTCCAGTTTCGTTCTATCTAGAGCTGTTTCTTTATTCTTGTTACTTAGATCAAACAATTTTGATTTCTTCTGTTCATAAGCAATAAATTCGTTCTGTAGGTTCAGTGTAGATCTGTTTCCTTAATCCTGTAGCTTTTCTCTGTTTATTTTCTGAGCAACAGATGCGTTCCATTTTAAATGAGAAGCTATCTTCTCAAGATCCTCATCTTGCTGTAGCTTTGACCGTGAGAAATAATAGTTATCTGTTCGTTGCTTATGATATCTGTTACAGCTGATTGCTCTCCCCTTAAGCGTGTTCCCCTGCAGGGATAGGTAGATGTGTTCCTGTTTCTAAATTTAAATCTGTTTCAGTTGCATTTAGACTAAGTATAATTTAGGCATGTGCATCTCATATAAAACACATAAAATCCAAAAGAAAGGTGGATCGGGCCATAACCGGTAAAATCGGATTTAAAGTCCAAAACCACGGTTGCCGGAACCGCTAACCGGACGGATTCCCTACACCAAACGGGAGATAGTCTAATTGGGACCGTCTCTCGGGGAGAATCCCTTTCTGATTGATGCTACGATATCCGAGGCATCAACAGGTTTTTTAGAGAGTTGGAGAGAGATTGGTAGTTTGGAGTGTAGAGAGAGAGAGAGAGAGGGAGAGAGAAATTCACAATTAGGGTATATAGATGGAAATTGGGGATAAGGGGTTTAAAGAGAGAGAGAGAGAGACAGAGAGAGACAGAGAGAGATTGGGGTTAGGGGTTGATATATATATATATATATATATATATATATTAGAGGTTAGGAGTCTATAGGGATAGAGAGAGATTGGAGGTTAACAGTTTATAAAGAGAGAGAGATTGGGGGTTAGAGGTTTAGAGAGAGATATCGGGGGTTAGGGGTTTAGAGAGAGAGAGAGAGAGAGAGATAGAGAGAGAGAGAGAGAGATATTTGGGGTTAAGGGGTTTATATATATATATATATAAAGAGAGGGAGAGAGAGAGATATTGGGTGTTAAGGGTTTAGAGATAGATTTGACGTTAGGGTTTTAAGGACAAGGAGAGAGAGAGAGAGAGAGAGAGAGAGAGAGAGAGAGAGAGAGATTTATTGGTGGTTATGGGTTAAGAGAGAGAGAGATTAGCGGTTAGGAGTTTGGAGAGAGTGAGAGATATAGATAGAGACAAAGACAAATATTGGGGCCTAGGGTTTAGAGAGAGGGAGATTGGGTGTTATGGGTTCAAAGATAGATATTGGCGGTTAGGGGTTTAGAGAGAGAGAGTTAGAGAGATTGGGGTTAGGGTTTTAAATAGATATATCAGTAGAGATAGATAGATAGATATAGAGAGAAAGAGAGAGAGAGATTAAGGGTTAGGGTCTTAGAGAGAGAGTGAGAGACAGAGATGTTGGGGGTTAGGGTTTTATATAGAGAGAGAGATTAAGGGTTAAGGGTTTAGAGAGAGCTAGAGAGATGTTGGGGGTTAGTTGGTTAGAGAGAGAGATATATATTTTACGGTAGAGGTTGATAGAGATAGAGAAGGGATAGGAAGAGAGATTTTTTGGGTTAGGGGTTTAGAGAGAGATTGGTGTTTGAGGTTTAGAGAGAGATAGAGAGTTTGGGGTTTAGGGGTTTATAGAGAGTGATATAGATACAAAAATAGATATTGGAGGTAAGGGGTTTATAGAGCGATAGAGAGAGAGATATAGATTGGAGGTTAGGGATCTAGAGAGAGAGATTCGAGGTTAAGGATTTAGAGAGAGAGAGAGATAAAAAGAGAGAGATATGTGGTTAATGGTTTAGAGAGAGAGAGATATTGGGGGTTAAGGGGTTTGTAGAGAGATAGATAGATATAGAGATTAAGGGGTTGAGTCTTAGAATGAGAGAGAGAGAGAAATAGGGAGATTGTTTGCTATGGGTTTAGAGAGAGAGAGAGATTTGTGGTTACGTGTTTAGAGGGGGGGAGAGATTGGGGGTTAGTCATTTAGAGAGAGAGAAAGATAGATATTAGAAGTTATGTGTTTAGATAGAGAGGTAGAGGGAGATAAGGATATGGGGTTATGGGTTTATAGAGAAATATATTGGGGTTTAGGGGTTAGGGGTTTAGAGTAAAAGAGAGAGATTTGGGGTTAGGGGTTTAGAGGAAGAGTGAGAGTTTGAGGGTTACAGTTTTAGAGAGAGAGAGAGAGAGAGAGAGAGAGAGAAAGAGAGACATATTAGGGTTTACGGGTTTAAAGAGAGGGAGAGGGAGAAAGAGACAAAGAGGAAATGGGGTGAGGGGTTTAAAACAACAGAGAGAGAGATTGAGGGTTAGGGGTTTAGAGAGAGCTAGAGAGATGTTGGGGGTTAGTTGTTTAGAGAGAGATATATATATTTTAGGTTAGAGGTTTATAGAGATAGAGAAGGGATAGGAAGAGAGATTTTTTGGGTTAGGGGTTTAGAGAGAGAGATTGGTGTTTAAGATTTAGAGAGAGATAAAGAGTTTGGGGTTTAGAGAGAGTGATATAGATACAAAAATAAATAATGGAGGTAAGGGGTTTATAGAGCGATAGAGAGAGAGATATAGATTGGAGGTTAGGGATCTAGAGAGAGAGATTAGAGGTTAAGGATTTAGAGAGAGAGAGAGAGATAAAAAGAGAGAGATATGGGGGTTAAGGGGTTTGTAGAGAGATAGAGAGATATAGAGATTAAGGGGTTGAGGCTTGGAATGAGAGAGAGAGAGAAATAGGGAGATTGTATGTTATGGGTTTAGAGAGAGAGAGAGAGATTTGTGGTTAGGTGGTTAGAGGGGGGGAGAGATTAGGGGTTAGTCATTTAGAGAGAGAGAAAGATAGAGATTAGAAGTTATGTGTTTAGAGAGAGAGGTAGAGGGAGATAGGGATATGGGGTTATGGGTTTATAGAGAAATATACTGGGGTTTAGGGGTTAGAGGTTTAGAGTGAAAGAGAGAGATTTGGGGTTAGGGGTTTAGAGGAAGAGTGAGAGTTTGAGGGTTACGGTTTTAGAAAGAGAGAGAGAGAGAGAGAAAGAGAGACGTATTAGGGTTTACGGGTTTAAAGAGAGGGAGAGGGAGAAAGAGACGAAGAGAAAATGGGGTGAGGGGTTTAAAACAACAAAGAGAGAAAGAAAGAGAGATATTGGGGGTTAGGGGTTTAAAGGGAGAGAAAGGGGGGCATAGAGATATTGGACGTTAGGGGTTAAGAGAGAGATTGGTGGTTAGGGGTTAAAAGAGAGAGAGAGATTAGGGGTTAGGATTTTGGAGAGAGTGAGAGATATAGATAGAGACAGAGATAAAAATTGGGGCCTAGGGTTTAGAGAGAGGGAGATTGGGTGTTATGGGTTCAAAGAGAGATATTGGCGGTTAGGGGTTTAGAGAGAGAGAGTTAGAGAGATTGGGGGTTAGGGGTTAGGGGTTTAAATAGATATATTAGTAGAGATAGATAGATAGAGAGAGAGAGAGAGAGAGAGAGAGAGAGAGAGAAAGAGAGAGAGAGAGTAAGGGTTAGGGGCTTAAAGAGAGAGTGAGAGACGAAGATTTTGGGGGTTAGGGTTTTATATGGAGAGAGAGATTGGGGGTTAGTGGTTTAGAGAGAGCTAGAGAGATATTTGGGGTTAGTTGTTTAGAGAGAGAGATATATATTTCAGGTTAGAGGTTTATAGAGATAGAGAAGGAATGGGAAGAGAGAGTTTTTGGGTTAGGGGTTTAGAGAGAGAGAGAGATTAGTGTTTGAGGTTTTGAGAGAGATAGAGAGTTTGGGGTTTAGGGGTTTAGAGAGAGTGATATAGATACCAAAATAGTAATTGGAGGTAAGGGGTTTAGAGAGCGAGAGAGAGATTTCAGCTTTTTTATTTCGAGAGAGAGATATAGATTGGAGGTTAGGGGTTTAGAGAGAGAGATTAGAGGTTAAGGCTTGAGAGAGAGAGAGAGAGAGATATGGGGTTAATGGTTTATAGAGAGAGAGAGAGAGAGAGAGAGAGATATTGGGGGTTAAGGGGTTTATAGACATATAGAGAGATATAGAGATTAAGGGGTTGAGGCTTAGAATGAGAGAGAGATAGAAATAGGGAGATTGTTTGTTAGGGGTTTAGAGAGAGAGAGAGAGAGAGAGAGAGAGAGAGAGAGAGATTTGTGGTTAGGTGTTTAGAGGCGGGGATAGATTGAGGGTTAGTCATTTAGAGAGAGAGAAGGATAGAGATTAGAAGTTATGTGTTTAGAGAGAGAGGTAGAGGAAGAGAGGGATATGGGGTTATGGGTTTATAGAGAAATATACTAGGGCTTAGGGGTTAGGGGTTTAGAGAGAGAGAGAGAGAGAGATTATGGGTTTGCACAGACATAGAGAAAGAGAGACATTGGGGGTTAGGGATTTAGAGAGACAGATATAGAGAGAGAGAAAGATTTGGAATTAGGTGTTCAGAGAGAGAGAGAGATTAGTAGTTTGTAGATTAAAGAAATAGAGAGAATTGGGGGATAAAGGAGTTAGCGTGAGAGAGAAAGAGAGAGTGGGGTTTAGTGGTTCAGAGAGAGAGAGAGAGAGAGAGGGATACGGGTTTAGAGAGAAAGAATGGAGGTTAGGGTTAAGATAAATAAATAGATATATAGGTAGAGTTTGAGAGAGAGAGAGATTATGGGTTAGGGGTTTAGAGAAAGATAGAGAAAGAGAGAGATTGGTGTTTAGGCATTTAGACATAGAGAGATTGGAGGTTATGGGTTTAGAGAGAAAGGGAGAGAGAAATTGGGGGTTAGGGATTTAGAGTGAGAGATTGGGGGTTTGGGTTTAGAGACAGAGAGATATTTAGGGCTAGGGGCTTAGAGAGAGAGAACTTGAGTGTTAGGGGATTATACAGTGGGAGAGAGAGAGAGAGAGAGAGAGAGAGAGAGAGAGAGATTGAGGGTACACATTTAAAGAGAGAGAAAGAGAGATATCAGACATTAGGTGTTTAGAGAGAGAGAGAGAGGGAGAGAGATACTAGGACTTAGGGGTTTATAGAGATAGATATATTGAGGCTTAAGGGTTAGGGGTGTAGAGAGAGAAATATTGGGGGTTAGGGGTTTCACCAGGGAAATAGATTACAGTTTAGGTGATTAGAAAGAGAGAGAGATATTAGCGATTAGCGAATTAAAGAAATAGAGATAGTGGGGGTTTGGGGTTTAGAGACAGAGAGAGATTGGAAAGTAGGGTTTGAGAGAGAGAGAAAGAGAGAGATTGGGTGTTAGTGATTGAGAGAGAGAGAGAGAGAGAGAGTGAGAGATTGGGGGTCAAGTGTTTAGAGAGAAATATATAGACTGATGGTTAGGTGTTTATAGAGAGTTTGGTTATTACAGATTTGGAGAGAGAGAGAGAGATAGATTCGAGGTTAGTGGATTAGACAGCCAGAGAGAGAGAAAGATTGGAGGCTAGTAGTTTAGAGAGAGAGATTGGGGTTTAGAGGTTGAGAGAGATGGATATTAGGGATTTAGAATGAGAGAGAGATAGGGATTGGGGGTTATGGGTTTAGATAGATAGATAGAGAGAGAGAGATTGGGGTTAGGGGCTTAGAAAGAGAGAGAGAGAGACTGTGAGAGGGAGAGAGGGAGAGAGATTGGAGGTTAGGGGTTTAGAGATAGAGGTAGGAAGAGAGTGATTGGGGTTTTAACATTTAGAGAGAGAGAGAGATTGGGAGTTAGGGTTTTAGTGAGAGAGAGATTAGGGGTTAGTGGTTTAGAGAGAAAGAGAGAAAGAGGTGGAGATTGGGGGTTAGGGTTTTAGAGAGAGAGAGAGATTAAGGGTTAGGTGTTTAGAGAGAGAGATATATATATTGGCGGTTAGTGAATTAAATAAATAGAGAGAATGAGGGTTTGTGGTTTAGAGACAAAAAAAATATAGGAAATGATGGGTTGAGAGAGAGAGAGATAGAAAAAGAGATATTGGGTGTTAGTGATTTAGTGGGAGAGAAAAAGATTGGTGGTTAGGTGTTTAGAGAGAGATAGAGAGGTTGTTTCCTAGGTGTTAGGAAGAGTTTGGTTATTAGGGATTTAGAGAGAGAGAGATTGAAGGTTAGGTGATTAGAAAGATAGAGAGAGAGAGATTGAAGGTTAGGGAATTAGAAATATATAGAGAGAGAGAAAGAGAAATTAGGGAATAGCATTTAGATAGAGGGAGATTTGTGGTTAATGGTTTTTAGAGAGAGAGAGAGAGAGAGAGAGGGGTTAGCGGTTTAGAGAGATATATTGGGGTTTAGGGGTTGAGAGAGAGAGAGGGAGATTGGGGTTATGGGCTTAGAGAGAGAGATAGAGGGATTGGTGGTTAGGTTTTTAGAGACATAAATACAGAGAGAGAGAGAGAGAGAGAGAGGTACTGAGAGAGGGAGAGAGATTGGAGGTTAGGGGTTTAGAGAGAGAGGTAGGAAGATATTGATTAGGGGTTGAGAGTTTAGAGAGAGAGATTGGGAGTTAGGAGTTTACAAAAATATAGATAGAAAGAGAGATATTGGTGGTTAGGGGTTTAGTCAGAGAGAGATAGAAACATTGGGTTTCAAGGGTTATCAAAGAGAGAGAGAAAGGTTATGGGTTTATAGAGATTGAGAGAGAGATTGTGGGATAGGATTTTAGTTAGATAGAGAGATAGAGAGACTAGGGGTAAGAGGTTTAGAGAGAGAGAAAGTGAGAGATCATGGGTTTTTTGTTTATAGAGAGAGAGAGAGATTGGGTGTTAGGGGTTTACAAAGAGAGATATTGGGGGTGAGGTGTTTAAAAATATCAGGATTTCGGGGGGTTGTTTTTAGAGAGAGAGAGATTGGGAGTTAGGGGTTTAGAGAGAAAGAGAGATTGTGGGTTAACGATTTAGAGAGAGAGACATTGGATGTTAGGGATTTAGAGAGAGAAAGAGATAGGGAGAGTGAGAGACTGGGGGTTAGGGGTTTAGAGAGAGATAGAAACATTTGTGGTTAGGGGCTTAAAGAGAGATATAAATAGAAAGAGAGAGATGGGTGGTCAAGGTTTGAGAGAGAGAGTTTGGAGGTTAGGGGTTTAGTAAGAGAGATATTGGGGGTTAGCGTTTTAAAGAGAGTGAGAGAGAGAGATAGATTGGGGGTTAGGGGTTTATAGAGAGAGAGCATGAGTAGATGTTAGGGGTTTAAAGAGAGAGATATTGGGGCTTATTGGCTCAGAGAGAGTGAAAACAATTGGGGGTAATGGGTTTAGAGATACATGGAGAGATATGAGATTAGTGGTTTAAAGAGAGAGAGAAAGAGAGAGATTGGTGTCTAGGGGTTTAGACATAGAGATTGGAGGTTAGGGGTTGAGAGAGAGAGAGAGAGATTGGGGGTTATGGATTTCGAGAGAGAGATTGGAGATTTGGGGTTTAAAGAGAGATAAAGGGATTAGGGATTAGGGGTTTAGATAGAAAGAGAGAGATTGGCTGTTAGAGGTTTTGAGAGAGAGAGAGAGATCGAGGGTTAGGGGTTTAGAGAGTGAGAGAGATTGGATGTTATGTGTTTAGAGATAGAGAGATTGGGGGTTAGAATTTAGTGAAAGAGATTGGATGCTAGGTGTTTAGAGAACGATAAATTGGGGGTTAGGGGTTTAGAGAGAGAGAGATTGGAGGTTATTGGTTATGGGTTTAGAGAGAGAGAGATTTCGTGGTTAGGGATTTAGAGAGAGAGAGAGAGAGAGAGAAAGAAAGAGTGAGAATGTGGGTTAGGGTTTAGAGAGAGAGAGAGAGAGAGATTGGTAGTTAGGGATTTAGAGAGAGAGAGAGATAAGACATTAGAGGTTTAAAGAGAAAGAGATTGAGTGTTAGGGGTTTAGAGAGAGAGAGAGTGTGTCTGTGAGAGAGATAGATATAGTGGTTATGCATTTAGAGAGAGAGATTGTACGCTAGGTGTTTAGAGAGAGATAGAGGGAGAGAGAAAGAGTATGAGTTAGGGGTTTATAGAGATAGATATATTAGGGTTTAGGGGTTTAGAGAGAGAGAGATATTAGGGGTTAGATATTGAGAGAGAGACAGAGATATTGGTTGTTAGCAAATTAAAGAAATAGGGAGAATCGAGTTTTGGGGTTTAGAGATAGAGAGAGATTGGAGATTAGTGGTTTAGAGAGAGAGAGAGAGAGAGAGACATTGGGGGTTAGTGATTGGGGGTTAGGGATTTAGAGAGAGATAGTGAGACTAGGGGTTAGTTTTTTTGAGAGATATTGTTTGTTAGCTATTTAGAGAGAGAGAGAGAGAGAGATAAAGAGAGACGAAGATTGGAGGTTAGTGGATTAGACAGCCAGATATATATATATATATAGAGAGAGAGAGAGGGAGAGAGAGAGAGAATGATTGGGTGTTAGTGGCTTATAGAGAGAGATATTGGGGGTTAAGGGTTTAGAGAGAGAGTGAGAGAGAGACTAGGGAATAATGGTTTTGAGAGGGAGAGAGATAGGGGTTGAATGGTTTAGAGTGTCATAGAGAAATTGATTGTTATGGGTTTAGAGAGATAGAGATATTGGCGGTTAGGGGTTTAGAGAGATTGAGAGAGAGAGAGAGATTGTGGGCTAGGGGTTTAGAGAGAGAGAGAGAGATTTTGGTCTGGGGGTTTAGAGAGAGAGAGAGAGAGAGACTAGGGGTAATAGGTTTAAAGAGAGAAAGTGAGAGATTGGGGGTTAGTGGTTTATAGAGAGAGGGAGATTGGAGGTTATGGGTTTAGAGAGGGAGAGAGAGATTGGGTATGAGGGGTTTAAATAAAGAGAGAATTTGGGGGTTTGTGGTTTAGAGAGATGGGTGGTCAAGGTTTGAGAGAGAGAGAGAGGTTGGAAGTTAGGGGTTTAGAGATAGAGAGATTGGGGGTTAGGGTTTAGTGAAAGAGATTGGATGTTAGGTGTTTAGAGAGTGATAAATTGGAGGTTAGGGGTTTAGAGAGAGAGATTGGAGGTTATTGCTTATGGGTTTAGAGAGAGAGAGAGAGATTTCGGGGTTAGGGGTTTAGAGAGAGAGAGAGAGAATGTTGGTTAGGGTTGAGAGAGAGAGAGAGTAAGAGATTGGCAGTTAGGGATTTAGAGAGAGAGAGAGATAAGACATTATAGGTTTAATGAGAAAGAGCTTGAGTGTTAGGGGTTTAGAGAGAGAGTTTGTGTGTGTGTGTGTGTCTCTAAGAGAGATAGATATAGGGGCTATGCATTTAGAGAGAGAGATTCTATGCTAGGTGTTTAGAGAGAGAGATAGAGGGAGAGAGAAAAAGTATGAGTTAGGGGTTTATAGAGATAGATATATTGGGGTTTAAGTGTTTAGAGAGAGAGATATATTAGGGGTTAGGTGTTGAGAGAGAGAGAGATATTGGCTGTTAGCGAATTAAAGAAATAGAGAGAATCGAGGTTTGGGGTTTAGAGATAGAGAGAGATTGGAGATTAGGGGTTTAGAGAGAGAGAGAGAGAGAGAAAGATATTGAGGGTTAATGATTTATATGGAGATAGAGCGATTGAGGGTTAGGGATTTAGAGAGAGATAGTGATACTAGGGGTTAGGTTGTTTGAGAGAGATTGTTTATTAGGGATTTAGAGAGAGAGAGAGAGATAGAGAGAAAGGGAGATTGGAGGTTAACGGATTAGATAGCCAGATAGATAGATAAATAGATAGATAGATAGAGAGAGAGAGAGAGAGAGAGAGAGAGAGAGAGAGATAATGATTGGGTGTTAGTGGCTTATAGAGAGAGATATTGGGGGTTAAGGGTTTAGAGAGAGAGTGAGAGAGAGATTAGGGAATAATGGTTTTGAAAGAGAGAGAGATGGGGGCTTAATGGTTTAGAGTGTCATATAGAAATTGATTGTCATGGGTTTAGAGAGAGAGATATTGGCGGTTTGGGTTTTAGAGAGATTGAGAGAGAGAGAGAGAGATTGTGGGATAGGGGTTTAGAGAGAGAGAGAGAGAGATTGTGGTCTAGGGGTTTAGAGAGAGAGAGAGAGAGAGAGAGAGAGAGAGAGAGAGACTAGGGGTAATAGGTTTAAAGAGAGAAAGTGAGATATTGTGGGTTAGTGGTTTATAGAGAGAGAGATATTGGAGGTTATGGGTTTAGAGAGGGAGAGAGAGATTGGGTATGAGGGGTTTAAATAAAGACAGACTTTGGGGGTTTTTGGTTTAGAGAGATCGGTGGTCAAGGTTTGAGAGAGAGAGAGAGGTTGGAGGTTAGGAGTTTAGAGAGAGAGGTATTGGGTGTTAGGGTTTTAAAGAAAGAGTGAGAGTGAGAGAGGGAGAGAAAGAGAGAGATTGGGGTTTAGTGGTTTAGAGAGAGAGAGAGATTTTCATTTAGGTGTTTAGAGAGAGAGAGAGAGAGAGAGAGAGAGAGAGAGAGAGAGATTGGAGGTTAAGGGTTGAGTGACAAAGAGAGAGACTCGAGATAGAGAGAGAGATTGGAGGTCAGTGGTTTAGTGACAAAGAGAGAGAGATTGGGGGTTAGGTATTTAGAGAGATAAACTGAGATATTGAAGTTCAGTGGTTTAGAGAGAGAGAGAGAGAAAGAGAGAGATTGGAGGTTACGGGTTAAGAGAGAGAGAGAGAGATTGGGGGTTAAGTGTTTAGATAGAGATAAATATATTAAGGGTTGAGGTTTAGAGTGAGAGAGAGATAGAAACAAGGAGATTGGTGGTTATAGGATTAGAGAGAGAGAGAGAGGGAGACTGGGGGTTAGGGGTTTAGAGAACAAACGAGAGAGAGATTGGGGGTTAAGGATTTAGAGAGAGAGATTAGGGTTAGGGATTTAGAGAGAGAGAGAGAAGCAGAGAGAGACAAAGGGATTGTGGGTGAGGGGCTTAGAGAGTGACAAAGAGATATGAATAGAGAGTTTGGGGGTTACGGGTTTAGAGAGAGATGGGGATTTAAGTGTTTCAAGAGAGAGATTGAGAGACATAAATAGAGAGATAGAGATAGACAGAGACATAGACAAATATTGGGGGCTAGGGTTTAGAGAGAGAGATTATGTGTTAGGGGTTTAGAGAGAGAGAGAGAGATTGGTGGTTAGGGGTTGAGAGAGAGAGAGAGAGAGATTAGGGGTTAGGGGCTAGAGATTTATATATATAGATCGATAAAGAGAGATATTGGGGGTTATAGGTTTAGAGAGAGAGGGAGAGATTAGGGGTTAGAGGTTTATAGAGAGATAGATATTGGGGAGTACAGGTTTAGCGAGAGAGAGAGATTTGTTGTTAGGGGTTTAGAGAGAAAGAGATTGGGGATTGGGGATTTAAAGAGAGAAATATTGGAGGTTAAGGGTTATGGGGATTAGAGAGAGACAAAGCTATATGAACATAAAGTTTGGGGGTTAGGGGTTTAGAGAGAGAGATTGAGATTTAAGTGTTTAGAGAGAGAGATTGAGAGACATAAATAGAGAGATAGAGACAAATATTAGGGGCTAGGGTTTAGAGAGGGATTATGTGTTAAGGGTTTAGAGAGAGAGAGAGAGATTGGTTGTTAGGGGTTTAGAGAGAGAGAGATTAGGGGTTAGATATTTAGATATATAGATCGATAGAGAGAGATATTGGGGGTTAGATTTTTAGAGAGAGATAGATAGAGATCGGGGGTTAGAGGTTTATAGAGAGATGGATATTGTGGGTTAAAGGTTTAGCAAGAGAGAGAGAGAGATTGGTTGTTATGGGTTTAGAGAGAAAGAGATTGGGGATTGGGGGCTTAAAGAGAGAGAGATTGGAGGTTAGTGGTTATGGGTTTAGAGAGAGAGAGATATTGGTTGTTAGGGGTTTATAGAGAGAGAAAGAAATTATGTTAGGGGTTTAGAAAGAGAGAGAAATTATGTTAGGGGTTTAGAGAGAGAGAGATTGGGGGTTAGGTGTTTAGAGAGAGAGATTGTGGGTTAGGTGTTTAGAGAGAGAGAGATATTGGAGGTAGGGTGTTTAGAGATAGAGACTATAAGTTAGGGGTTTATAGAGATATAAATATTTGGGGTTAGAGGAATAGAGATAGAAAGAGAGATAGATTAGGGTTTTGGTGTTGAGAGAGAGAGAGAGATTGGAAGTTATAAAATTACATAAACAAAGAGAATGGGGGTTTGGGGTTTAGAGAGACGTGGAGAGAGATTGGATATTAGGGGTTTAGATTGAGAGATATTGGGGGTTAGTTGTTTAGATAGAGAGATGGATTGGGTGTTATCCATTTAGAGAGAGAGAGAGGGAGAGAGATTGGAGGTTAGAGATTTAGAGAGAGGTGTAGGAAGGGAGATATTGGGGGTTAAGGGTTTAGAGACAAAGAGAGATATTGGGGGTTAGGTGTTTAGAGAAATATAGATAGAAATAGAGAGAGATTGGCTGTTAGGGTTTAAACAGAGGGAGAGAGAGTGATTAGGAGTTAGGGGTATACAGAGATATAGATATTGGGGGTTAGGAGTTTAGAGAGAGAGAGAGAGAGAGATTAAGGGTTTAAGCATTTAGAGAGAGAGATATTGGTAGTTAACAAATTAAAGAAATAGAGAGAGTGGGCGTTTTGGTTTTAGAGAAACACAGAAAGAGGTTGGAGATTAGGGGTTTAGAGAGAGAGAGATTGGGGGTTAGTGGTTTAGAGGGAAAGAGAGATTATGGGTTAGCAACTTACATAGAGATAAAGAGACTGGGGGTTAGGTGTTTAGAGAGAGATTGGTTCTTAGATATTTAGAGAGAGAGAGAGAGAGAGATTGGAGGTTAGGGGATTAGAGAGAGTGGGAGAGAGAAATTGGGGGTTAGGGGTTTATACAAAGAGAGATTAAGGGTTTGTGGTTTAAACAAAGGGAGATTCGGGGTTAGTGGTTTATAAAGAGAGAGAGAGAGAGAGAGAGAGAGAGATTGGATTCTAGGGGTTTAGAGAGAGAGAGAGAGATTAGGGTTTGGAGATTGAGAGAGAGAGATTGGGGGTTAGGCATTTACAAGGACACACACACACACACACACACACACACACACAGATCTATTGGGGGTTAGGGGTTTAGATAAAGAGAGTGATAGAAAGAGAGAGAGAGATATTGGGGTTAGGGTTTAAAGGGAGAGAGAGAGATTGGAGGTTATCCATTTAGAGAGAGAGAGAGAGATTGGAGGTTAGCAGTTTAGAGAGATAGATAGGAAGAGAGATATTGCGAGTTAATCGTTTAGAGAGAGAGATTGGGGGTTAGGAGTTTAGAGAGAGAGCGATATTGGGGGTGAGGTGGTTACATAGAGAGAGAGAGATATTGGGTGTTATTGGATTAAAGAAAGAGCGAGAATGGGGGTTAGGTGTTCAGATACATACATACAGAGAGAGAGAGAGAGATCTGAGGTTAGGGTTTGAGAGAGAGAGATAGAGAGATTGGGAGTTAATGGTTTACAAGGAGAGAGAGATTTGTGTTTAGAGGTTTAGAGAGAGATAGAGAGATTAGGTTTGGGGGTTTAGGGAGAGAGAAATAGAAAGAGAGAGATCAGTGTTTAGGGATTTAGAGAGAGAGAGACTAGAGGTTAGTTATTTATGGACAGAGAGATATTGGGGGTTATAGGTTTAGAGAGAGTGATATTTGGGGTTTGAGGTTTAGAGAGAGAGAGATCAGGGGTTTAAAGAGAGATATATTTGAAGGTTAGGGGTTTAGAGAGAGAGAGAGAGGTTGGAGGTTAGCAGTTTAGAGAGAGAGATATTGGGGGTTAGGGGTTTAGGGAGAGAGATATTGGGGCTTAGGGGTTTAGAGAGAATGAGAGGTTGGGGGTTAGTGGCTCAGATAGATAGATGGAGGGGGAGAGATCGGGGGTTAGTGGTTTAGGGAGATAGAGAGATTGGGGGTTAGGGGTTTAGAGAGAGAGAGAGAGAATGGTGGTTGGGGATTTAGAGAGAGAGAGAGAGAGAGAGAGAGAGAGAGAGATTGGGGTTCATGGTTTAGAGAGTGAGGGATTGGAGGTTAGGGGCTTAGAGACAGAGAGATCGGGAGTTAGGGTTTTAGTGAGAGATAAAGAGATTGGGGGATAAGAGTTTAGAGAGAGAGAGAGATAGAAACAAAGAGATTGGGGGTTAATGGTTTAGAGAGAGAGAGAGAGAAAGATTGGCTGTTAGGGTTTTAGACAGAGAAAGATATTGAGGGTTAGTGGTGGGGTTAGTTGTTTACGGAGATATAGGTAGATAGAGAGATTGGGGGTTAGGTGTTTAGAGAGAGAGAAAAAAATTTAGATAATGATGGTTACGATTTTAGAGAGAAAGAGATTGGGGGATAGGGATTTAGAGAGAGAGAGAAATAGAGACAAAAAGATTGGGGGTTAGGGGTTTAGAGAGAGAGAGATAGGAGCCTAGGTGTTTAAAGAGAGAGTGAGAAAGATAGGAAGAGAGAGAGATAGATATTTATTGTGGGTAGCAGGTTTAAATAGATAGATAGAGAGAGAGAGAGAGGGAGAGATTGGGGGTTAGAATTTTAGATTGAGAGAGAGAATGGGGGTTAGGTGTTTACACACACATAGAGATAGATAGAGAGATACTTGTGATTAGGGGTGGGGTTAGTTGTCTAGAGAGTGATAGAGAGATTGGGTGTTAGGTGTTTAGAGAGAGAGAGATATAGATAATGGTGGTTAATGGTTTGGAGAGAGATAGATAATGGTGGTTAATGGTTTAGAGAGAGAGGTATTGGGTCTAGTGGTTTAGAGAGAGAGAGAGAGAGAGAGAGAGAGAGAGAGAGATTGGTGGTTATGGATTTAGAGAGAGAGATTGAGGGTTATCCATTTAGAGAGAGAGGTTGGAGGTTAGCATTTTAGAAAGATAGATAGGGAGAGAGATAGATGGAGTTAAGTGTTTAGAGAGAGAGATATTGGGGTCTATGGGTTTAGAGAGAGAGAAATATTGGGGGTTGTGAGGTTAGATAGAGAGAGAATGGGGATTAGGGGTTTATATACATACATACATACATACATACAGATAGATAGATAAATAGAGAGAGAGAGAGAGAGAGAGAGAGAGAGAGATTGGGGGTTACGGGTTTAGAGAGAGAGACATATTGAAGGTTAGGGTTTGAGAGAGGGAGAGAGGGAGAGATTGGGGGTAAATGGGTTTAGAGGGAGAGAGAGATATTGGTGTTTAGGAGATTAGAAAGCGATAAAGAGATTAGGGTTAGGGGTTTAGAGAGAGAGAAAGAGAAAGAGAGAGAATGATATTAAGAGATTTAGAGAAAGAGAGAGATTAGAGGTTAGCATTTGATGGACACACACAGAGAGAGAGAGAGAGAGAGAGAGAGAGAGAGAGAGAGAGATTGGGGGTTAGGGGTTTACACAGAGTGATATTGGGCATTTGAGTTTGAGAGAGAGAGAGCGAGAGAGAGAGAGAGAGAGATTAGGGTTAAGGGATTAGAGAGAGAGAGATTTGGATGTTAGCAGTTTAGAGAGAGAGAGATTGGAGGTTAGATTTTTAGAGCAAGAGAGAGAGGTTGGGGGCTAGGGGTTTGGAGAGAGAGGGATTGGGGGTTAGGGTTTTAGGGAGAGAGATATTGGGGCTTAAGGGCTTATAGAGATAGGGAGAGGTTAGGTGTTAGGGTATCATATAGATAGATGGAGAGGGATATATTTGGGGTTAGTTGTTTAAAGAGATAGAGAGATTGATAGTTAAGTGTTTAGAGAGAGAGGGGATGGTGTTTAGGGGTTTAGAGAGAGAGAGAGGGATATTGGGGGTTTAGGATTTAGAGAGGGAGATATAGGAAGAGAGAGATTGGGATTTAGGGGTTTAGAGATTGAGAGATTGGGGGTTAGGGGTTTAGCGAGAGATAAAGAGATTGGGGGATAGGAGTTGAGAGAGAGAGAGAGAGAGAGAGAATGATTGGGTGTTATGGTTTTAGAGAGAGACATAGATTGGGGGTTAGTGGTGGGTTTAGTTGTTTAAAGAGATAGAGAGAGATTATTTGGGGGTTAAGTGTTTAGAGAGAGAGAATGGTGGTTAGGGTTTAGAGAGAGAGAGAGTGATTAGGGGTTAGGTGTTTAGAGAGAGAGAGAGAAAGAGAGATAAAGAGATTGGAGATTAGGAGTTTAGGGAGAGATAAATATAGGAGGTTAGGTGTTTAGAGAGAGAGAGAAAATGATAGGAAGAGAGAGATTGGGGTTTAGGGACTTAGAGAGAGAGAGAGAGAGAGAGAGAGAGAGAGAGAGATTTATTGGGGGTAAGGGGTTTAAATATATATAAATATATATATATATATAGAGAGAGAGAGAGAGATTGGTAGTTAGGGGTGGGGTTAGTTTTCTAGAGAGATATAGAGAGATTGGGGGTTAGGTGTTTAGAGAGAGAGAGAGAGAGAGAGAGATATTGGGGGTTAGGGGTGGGTTTAGTTGTTTAGAGGGAGATAGAGAGATTGGGGGTTAGAATTTTAGAGGGAAATATTGAAAGAGAGAGAATGGTGATTAGGGTTTAGTGAGAGAGGGAGATTGGGGGTTCAGGGTTTAGACTGAGAGGGAGATAGGAAGAGAAAGATTGAGGGTTAGGGGTTTAGAGAGAGATATATTGGGGTTTTGTAGTTTAGAGAGAGATAGAGAGATTGGAGGTTATGGTTTAGAGAGAAAGGGAAAGATTGGTGTTTAGGGGCTTAGAGAGAGAGAGAGAAAGATTAGGTGTTATGGTTTTAGTTAGAGAGAGAGTTGGGCATTAGGGGTTTGGAGAGAGAAAGGGAGATTATGTGTTAGTGGTTTGAAGAGAGAGAGTTAGTTGTTTAGAGTGAGATAAAGAGATTGAGGGTTGGGGGCTTAGAGATAGAGAGAGATTTGGGGTTATGATTTTAGTGAGAGAGAGAGTTGGGGACTAGGGGTTTGGAGAGAGAAAGAGAGATTATGTGTTAGTGGTTTGAAGAGAGAGAGAGAGAGAGAGAGGGTTGGGGGCTTAGAGAGAGAGAAAGATTAGGTGTTATGGTTTTAGTGAGAGAGAGAGAGTTGGGAATTAGGGGTTTGGAGAGAGAAAGAGAGATTATGTGTTAGTGGTTTGAAGAGAGAGAGAGAGAGAGAGAGAGAGAGAGAGAGAGTTGTTTAGAAAGAGATAAAGAGATTAAGGGTTGGGGGCTTAGAGAGAGAGAAAGATTAGGTGTTATGGTTTTAGTGAGAGAGAGAGTTGGGGATTAAGGGTTTGGAGAGAGAAAGAGAGATTATGTGTTAGTGGCTTGAAGAGAGAGAGAGAGAGAGAGAGAGAGAGAGAGAGATAGTTGTTTAGAGAGAGATAAAGAGATTGAGGATTGGGGGCTTAGAGATAGAGAGAGACTTGGGGTTATGTTTGTAGTGAGAGAGAGAGTTGGAGATTAGGGATTTGGAGAGAGAAAGAGAGATTATGTTTTAGTGTTTTGAAGAGAGAGAGAGAGAGAGAGAGAGAGAGAGAGAGAGAGAGAGAGTTTGGGGTTAGTTATTTAGAAAGAGAGAGAGATATTGGGGGTTAGGGGTTTATAGAGAGATATATGAGAGAGAATGTTGGTTAGGGGTTTAGAGAAAGAGGGGGAGATTAGGTCTTGGTGTTTAGAGCAAGAGTGATAGGAAGATAGATATTGGGCATAATGGATTTAGAGAGAGAGGTATTGGGGGTTACAAGTTTGGAGAGAGATATAGAGATTGGGGGTTAGGGGTTTGGAGAGAGAGAGAGATTAGTGGTTAGCAGTTAAGAGAGAGAGAGAGAGTTAGGCTTTTAGGAAGAGATATATTGGAGGTGAGGGGTGGGTTTATTTGTTTAGAGAGAGATAGAGAGAGTGGGGGTTAGGAATTTAGAGAGAGAGATAGAGAGAGAGAATGGTGGTTAGCGTTTAGTGAGAGAGAGGGAGATTGGAGGTTCAGGGTTTAGAGTGAGAGGGATATAGGAAGACAAAGATTGGGGATTAGGATTTTAAAGTGAGAGATATTGGGGGTTAGTGATTTAGAGAGAGATAGAGAGATTGGTGGTTATGGGTTTAGAGAGAGATATAGATATTGGTAGTTATGGGTTTTCAGAGAGAGAGAGAGAGAGAGAGAGATTAGGTGTCAGTGTCTTAAAGAGATGGAGAATTTGGCATTAGGGGTTTAGAGAGAGAGAGAGAGATCGAGGGTTAATGCTTTAGAGAGAGAAAGATAGAGAGATTGGGGGTTAATGTTTTAGAGAGAGAAATACCAAGAGGTTGGGCATTATAATTTTAGAGAGAGACAAATTTGTAGTTAGGGTTTAGAGAGAAGGGGAGAGAGAGAGAGAGATTGTGGGTTAGGGGCTTAGATAGATACGCAGAGAGAGAGAGAGAGAGAGAGAGAGAGAGAGAGATTTGGGTTTAGGGGTTTAGAGAGAGAGATAAAGATTGGAGGTAAGGGGTTTAGAGAGAGAGAGAGAGAGAGAGAGAGAGAGAGATTGGGGGTTAGTGTTTAGTGTGAGAGATTGGGGGTTCGAGGTTAGAGTGAGAGATTGGGGGTTATGGGTTTAGAGAGAGAGAGAGAGAGAGAGAGAGAGAGAGAGAGAGAGAGATTTGGTGTTAGGCATTTAGTGAGATATATATAGATTAGGGGTTAGGGGCTATGGGTTTAGAGAGAGAGATATATTAGGGGTAAGGGTTGAGAGAGAGAGAGATTGATCATTTGGGTTGAGAGAGAGAGATAAGGTGTTAGGGTTTTAGAGAGAGAGATTTTATGGGTAAGTGGTTTAGAGAGAGAGAGATATAAAGAGAAGGAAAGAGATTGGGGGTTAGGGTTTAGAGAGAGAGAGAGATTGGCTGTCAGGGGTTCAAAGAAAGAGATAAGGGGTTAGGTGTTAAGAGAGAGAGAGATATTGGGGGTTAGGGATTTACAAATAGAGAGATAGAAAAAGAGATTTTGGGGGTTATGGTTTTAGAGAATGAGATAGTGGGGGTCATGGGTTTACAAAAAGATAAAGAGATTGGGGTTTAGGGGTTCTAAGAGAGAGATGGAAAGAGGGATATTGGTGGTTAGGGGTTTAGAGAGAGAGAGAGAGTTTAGGGTTTATATATTTAGATAGATAGATAATTGATATGTAGATAAATAGAGAGCGAGAGAGAGAGAGAGAGGGATTGGGGGTTATACATATAGAGATAGAGAGAGATTTGAGGATAGGTTTTTTGAAAGAAAGAGAGGGAGAGAGATATTGGGGGTTAAAGGTTTAGAGAGAGAGTGAGAGAATAGGGGTTAGGCGTTTAGAGAGAGAGAGATTGGGGTCTAGGTGGTTAGAGAGAGAGAGAGAGAGGGTGCTAGGGGATAAACAAATAGTGAGAATGGGGGTTACGGGTTTATATGCATACATTCAGAGAGTGAGAGAGAGAGAGAGAGAGAGATTGATTTTTAGGGGTTTAGAGATAGATAGATAGATTAAGGTTAGGGTTTTAGAGAGAGAGATTGGTGTTTAGGGATTTAGAGTGAGAGAGAGAAATTGAGGGGTTTAGAGAGAGGGAGATTGGGGGTTAGAGGTTTAGAGAGAGAGAGAGAGAGAGAGAGAGAGAGAGAGAGAGAGAGAGATTAGGGATTAGGGTTTGAGAGAGAGATATATTTGGAGGTTAGTGGTTTAGAGAGAGAGAGAGGGTGATTTGAGGGTAAGGGTTTAGAGAGAGAGATATTGAGGGTTAGAGGTTTAGAGGCATAGAGAGAGAGAGAGATATTACGGGTCAGGGGTTAAAAGAGAGAGAGATTTGGAGGTTAGGGGTTGAGAGAGAGAGAGAGAGAGAGAGGTTAGGGGATTAGAGAGAGAGATTGAGGTTTAGGGGTTTAGGGAGAGAGAGATATTGGGGTTTAGGGTTTAGAGAGAGAGAGAAAGAGGTTGGGGGTTAGGGGATTAGATAGATATATAGTGAGAGATATTTGGTTTTAGGGTTTTAGAGAGATAGAGTGATTAGGGGTTAGGGGTTTAGAGAGAGAGATATTGGGGGTTTGTGGTTTAGAGAGAGATAGATAGGAATATGGATATTGGGGGTTAGGGGTTCAGAGATAGAGAGATAGGGGGTTAGGTGTTTAACAAAAGATAGAGAGATTTGGGGTTAAGAGTTTAGAGAGAGAGAGAGAGAGAGAGAGAGAGAGAGAGAGAGTCTCGTTGTTAGGGGTTTAGAGTAAGAGAGATGAAAATATTGGGTGTTAGGGTTTTAGAGAGAGAGAGATTGAGGGTTAGGGGTGGGGTTAGTTGTTTAGAGAGAGATAGAGAGATTGGGTTTAGGGGTTAAGAGAGAGAGAGAGAAAAAGAGAGAATGGATGAGAGTGGCTAATGTAACTAAGGTTTAGAGGAGGTTAAAGTTATAATTAACAAGGAAAGAAATCCTAACTCCTAGGTTGCTTGAATAGAGTTGTCAACAAAGGGGGGTCCCTCGTTAGACCACTTTACAAACCTTGTGTATACATGGTCGACCAACCAACTTGGGGCATACTGGGAGGGCTTCTCTGGGAGTTATCTCCCTCCACCTATTACTAGCGCAACGACGTCCCACTTTCCAGCTACAACAAAGGCACATGTGTCAAGATACTGAGTTAGGAAATTGTTTCCAGGCAATTTCCCAAAATGGTCCTTTGAAAACACTCTATACAAGACTTTCAATAAAACCACTATGGTCCACATACTAATGCAAACAATATAAAAATATATACAATTTAATATTCAAAAAATAAAAATTCCCACTATGTTATTCTCATTTAAATATTCCAATTAAATTTATATATATAACCATGAAAAAAACATTGAAAAACAATTTACCAAAAGTCAACAAGATAACAATTTATAATCTAACAAAGCTTTAAACTAAGAACGATTAACTAGAACTCTAACCTATTTCAACAAACTCATAATTATAAACTTGAACTCTAAACTATTTCAACAAACTCTTAATTATTAATCCTAACTATTTTAATATGAAAAAAAAAACTTAATGATTAAGAATAACATTGACAAAAAGTACAACAAGTCTCTGTGTACAACATAATAGTACTAATTACAAGAAAATATACATTTCAAATCATCTCTTAAAATTCTATACAAGAAAAAAATATGGAAAATTAAGTGTTAATTTTTAAAATACTAGAAGAAAATTATGAAAATTTCTCAACATTTGCTTAGTAAAAGTATGAAAATTGAGCAAAGTTAAAATAAACACAAAATTTAATTTTTGAATTAGAAGAAAATTATGGAAATTTCACAATGCTTAGTAAAAATATGAAAAATGAGCAAAGTTAAAATAAAAACAAAAATTTAGTTTTTGAGTTAAGAAATATAATTAAATTAAATTCATAATTAATAAAAACAAACATAGAAAAAAACTAAATACTTTTATAAAATTAAATATTGCCATTAAAGAGATAACTTTTCCCTAGTTTTCTACTTCCTATTTGATAATCTCTTTCTTTAATCTTACCTAAATAGGATTCCACTTCCTTTAGATTATAAAGAGAAGGCTAAGGTAATAATCAAGACCCATTGCCAACCCTTTTAACTTTACTCCATAAAAAAAAAAAATGAAATAATAAAATGAAAAGTTAACTCAGTACTAACAAAACTAAACAAATATTAAACATAAATTCTAGCCTAACTATTTCAAATTTTATTAAACATAAAAATAAATAAATAAACATTAAAAAGCAATAAAAATAGAATAACAAAAATAACAACAGAGTAATGTATACTGATTCTAAGTTCACTTACACCATTGTAACTATGCGTACAACTAAGCTACAATTCTCACATACATTTATTTAAACTAAGCTTTACATTTTTTTAGTTAGGAATAGATGTTTAATTTGAAGTTTTTTGAATAAGGAATTTATAGCAAATTTTACTCCAAATGTATAAAAATAAAGTATGTAAATAAAGTCTTGTAACAATTTACAGCAAATTTTATTTAATGAGTAAATAAAGTATTATAACAAATTGGAGTTAAAATATGTAAATAAATTGATAGTTTGCAATATATCTAAATAATTAATATATTTTAACAGAGCTAAATAAGTTTCCTCATAAAATAATAGTAAGAGCGATTTTTAATCAAATTAGGGATATCGAGTAAAATGCGCAAAACAATATATTTGCCTCAAACCACAAAGATTAGTTGACCTGTAATAAATATTTCTTTTAAATTTTCAGTATGCAATTTGTTCATATAACTATCTAATTTACGGTTAGACTAGTTAACACAAACTTAAATTGAAAAAAAAAAAAAATCAATAATTTCCCGTAAAAGCACATAAAAATGAAAATTATATCCTAAACAAAAAATCAATAATTTGCAATAAAAGAACATACAGAAAAGTAAAAAACTATTGGATTTGAAAAACAGAACATGAAATGGGCTCGTGCTGAGTTTCAGACGTCAGCATTGGGCCTGTGGAAGCGACGCGAAGGATACACTCGACTTGGTAGAAGCGTCAACTCTCATAATACAAATGCGAAGCCTAATCATTACCATGTCATGATGTTTCATCAAAAATTCAGAAAAAAATATTTTTACACGTTAATATTTCCATATTACATTTCTTTTAAGAATAATATTTTAAATAATTACTAAAAAATACTTTAAATAATCCAATATATAAGACTTATAACATTTCTTTTAATAAAAATATTTTAAATAATTAAGAAAAAAATACTTTAAATAATCCGATATATAAGACTTATAGAATAAATAGAATTCATAAATCATGACTACTAAATATAACTTTTTCTTTTTGTGTTATGAATTGCAATAATGATATGTTGATTCCAAATTCACGTTGTCCTTTCATTGATGAAAAAATAAATTTATTTGAAAGAATCGTAGTTAAGTTGTAATGTCAATTGTATATTAAAAAAGATATAAAAAAAAGAAAGAAAATACACCTATAACATGATATCCAACAAGCAATATCATTTAAAAATTGAACATACCCAATCCTTGAAGCTATGCCAAGCTCGACTGATCTGCGGACGAGGGAGCAACAGAGCTCTACGATCACATGATCTACGGCCCAAGCGGATGCTCCTGGATCACAGGCTTTGCTGCGGATGCTCCTGGATCACAGGCTCTTAAAAAACTTGAAATATAGTCCAGGATCAAGTTTAGTGTGTGTATATTATGAGCATACAATTTTTTTCCCTAAAGTGAATAACCATCTATCAAAAAACCATCGTCAACACAGGTCACTCATTATCCATACCTTAAATTTTCAAGTATATGCCATTGGTTGACAAAACATTTGTCCCACGATGTGTCCATAAAAAAAAATATGAGTAGAAAGCTAATTCAATTATGTAAAACCTTTGTGTTTACTTCAAGTTGAAATTCCTAAGGGAGATATGGGTTTGAAGAGGTCGAAGTTGAAAAACATAAAAATTAGGAGTTTTTTTTGTAAAAAACAAGCCAAAATTATTTTCCAACTTTATGTTTTCACCCTTGAAATTTCATAGTTTGGGGCTAAAAATAGGAAAAAAAGGGTGAAGAATGTTGCTCAAAACAATCACAAATGAATGGCTATGGTTGGATATTCTTTCGTGAATCTATCCTTTCTATCTGACAAAAAAAACACATCACCCTCCCCTATCTTATCTTATATGTTGTTGCAAAATACCATGCTTGCACAAAAGCCTCGTCCTGGAATGAAACTATCCAACCCAGGCAGGGAACTAACCATTATGATTCATTTAGTTATTGCACCTATTGTTTCATGCATATGAGTGTTTTTGAAAATGTAGGTTGAAAATGGAACCCAAGAGATGACAAAGTCAAAAGGAGGTAGTACTAGAAACAAGTCTAGAAAGAGATGAATCTATTGAGCATGAGATAGAAGAGGATATAGTTATACTTTCTTGAGCAATTTATGAGGACAGCAAATGCATAATCGATAAAGAGACTAGTCAATAGTGGAGTGAAATATACCAAAAATTCAACCATGACACCTATCCTAAACTAATGTATACTTCCATGACATTAGACTTAGATGAGGGAGTATATGATCTCATCATAAGATCATGAATACATAGAGTAGTTTCTAAATCTAAAATCCTCCCACATATAGAAACACTTTCTTGGATCATAAAGCATAATGGCATAGATTGTAGAATCGTTAGAGATGCAAAAGGAAAGTTAATAGCTTCTTTCTCGACTTCAAATATTGAATTAATGTATAAATTCCTGAATCCTCAAGTGGACCTTAGAAAGGATGGGCTATTAGAATTTAGGATTAATTACCATGAGTTATTAAAAACTTGGTTGGTAAACAAGAAAGCTTTCATAGCAAGGAAGACTAGATAATACTACATTAAGCAATTAAATGCACCTTACAAAATAAAAATAGTAATGATTAACAGATTATATGGAGAAGCAGATGCTATTTTTTTCAAAGAAACATGGGTTCCATTGATTCTCTAGATAACCCAAGATGTAGCAATGTTCAATTTGGCCATTATTCTCTTAACTTATCTCACACAAGCCATATCCAAACTAAAGCATGCAACTCCATCGAGTCTTCCATCATTTTATATGTTCGCTTACTTTATGGATACCATATGTGCATCCAATAACTTCCCCATAATGAATTGGAACTGACAACACAGTGACCCCCCTATACATGTGTATTTGCAATTGTTATGGGAACATAAGTATAGAATTCACTATCACAAGATCTTTGATTATTTATTGGAATATATCTACAAATTTTTATTCCACGAACCCACTTAGTGCATGTCAAATGAGGCTATGCAATATCTAAGTGCCATTAGATATCGGCATATGTTACCACCTAGTATGCACATGGTTTTCACCAGACAAAATACTTCATCTAGCGAAGGACCTTTGAGTCTCCCCATCTAGATGAGGAAACCTTCTACCCAATTGCATGTCCTTTTGCGCTTACTTTGTCATGGTCAAAGGAAGTTGTTTGAAATTTTTTGACATCCATTACATGTGTAAAAGGGCTAGCCTGAGTGAGTCACTCATGTTATGAAATCTTTGGAGTGTTTTTTTAACCTAGATGAACTTATATCCTAGTGATTGGAGTTCATCCTCGTTCTTTCTCTCACACCTCCAAAAGCAAAGTGTGTTATAACATAAGTTCCTTGGGATGGTGTCTAAGTCCTTACAATCCAATGTCAAAATTAGAGTCATTCATTATGGATATAGAAACATGCATGACCTATTAGGTCCCTTAGGGGTACAAAATTCACAATTAAAAATATGTAAAAGAGGTCAAGAGGGTCAAAAATTCAAAAAAAATTATTTAGATCACCTCCTCCCCTCAAGGGGGGTGTATGCAAGTGTCTTAAATCATATAAGGGAGAAATGTGGTACCATATCATAATCCATGCAACATTGGGATATCCTCCTAAAGGTGACACCCCTCCTCATGAATCAACTCCTAGTGGTGGCATTGGTATGGGTTTCAATCTCCACCAAAGGAGGGCACCCTCCCCTAATTACATAGTTAACTCTAGAGTTGGAGTATATCTCCTATATTGCATGAGATCGTCCTCTAGATGTGGCACATATATCCTTGATTTGCATGAGATATCCCCTAGATGTGGCACTTGGTGGCCTAGTTCACTCACCACTTACTTGAGTTCTCCTCTAGGTGGTGCATTAGGGTTTTGGAGTTCTTAATTAGGGTTTTGGATTGATCCTCCATGTGTCACCATCTCCACTCATACATGAATTATCTCAATGGGGTTGCATCATTTACTTCTTCTCCTATTTAAGAGAGGCTCCCCCTCTCCTGTTGTTGTTGGCTATTTGTGGAGGCAAAGTTATTGTAATGATATCTTTCTCTCTTAGTGAGTTTATGGGAATAAAGTGAATACTTTGGAGGTCATGTATTAGTTGGTTTATTATATGATATATGTTTGTTTTATTCATTTCATATATAGTTAATATGCTCTAGTTGTGCTTGTATTTATTTCCTTTGTTGCATGTTTTCCCATTGAAAGGGTATTGCTACCTAGTTGGCATAGATATTTCTAGTTTGATTATATCTTAGTGCTAGGCTACCTTAAAGATATTTTTTCTATCTATTTTCCTATTTTAGAGATTGTTGTACTAACATCTTCTAGGTAGTCTACATCATACAACATGAAGAGGAGATCCATCTCCTTGTATAACTTCTTCTTTTGCATGTTAACCATAAGATCCAAGTAGATCGGGGAATTCCTAGAGATTCCCTTTGCTCTTGTATCCATTTGAGGTAAGAAAATCCAATAAAAAGAATCTAAGTGACTCCATTTATTTTGAAAAATTATTCCTCTTCTCTTCCTCTAACCCTCGTATTTTTTAAATATTTCAATCAATCATTTACAATGAATGCTCAGTTAGGATTTTTTTTTAATATCTAGCTATGTATATGATTTAGATCTAATCTACTCATGTGAATGTATTGTATTATTTTTTGCATATAATTTATATCTTATATAAGATCTAAGCTAAAGAGTCTTAGTGCATGCATTCCAAATTTCATTATTGCACTTAGCTCTTGTACAATGCAATTTCATTACTTGCATGTTGTTGTAAATTAGTGTAAATAAATCTTAATGGTATCTTATCATATTTTATCTCACTTCCCACTTGGTGTACATAAATAAAATATCATGATATGGACCCTTACATTTTTTTAGATTGACAGTGCTAAGCTCCTCCTTTTATTGGTTTTTAATCTAACAAATTTTGGCAGGTTAAACCCCCATCTAAAAGAGATCTATGGGATTCCTTCTGGGGCTTGTCCACTACTATTTTATAGATATTACTTGTAGGTTTTGGAAATAAAACATGCATACCAAAAGGCAGTCGGGAATGGCCGCGATTCAACACCCTAGGGTTCCCACTAAATAAGACATCTTCACAATCACTTTCTTTCATTAATTCTCTAGATATTGTAATCCTAATTATTGGCCATGAGGAACAACAATATGCATTCTAAGGGATGCATATACTATTGTAACCAATCAAGTAGGGTTGTGGTGTCACATCCCCCCTACCCCCCTTGTTATAGGTCAAATTTGCACTTCTCCGTCCGTGATCACATTGCCCTGTCAATCACACAAAAGGACACTATGGATGGAAGAGTTGGGTTGAACTTGGATGCTTTATTGCTGAGATCACACATATTTAGCTGAAAATCATATTTTTCTACAGTTTTCACTATTTGTGCGCTACTATTGTCATTGACATCTAGCGTTCTAAACGCTAGTTCTACTGAAGATAACCCGCGCACTTATCCCAAAAGATGTGTGTGCTAGTTGTAAAGAGCACTAGTTGCATACTATGCACTGGTCTACTATTATGATACCTGCGCACATGTTAAGATGAAATGAAAAAATATATTAAGATTATGAATTGGGATTAGTTGACGTTGGTTTGTAACTCCCCCAACCTCCCAATTCAATTGCCTCACGAATCTAACTTCCAACCTTGTCCCATAAATACAAGGGGAATCCATGAAGCAAAGGTCAATGAAGAAGAAGCTATTGTTACGCTGAAGGATTTTCTAATTCATTGTGAGGAGCAGGAACCCAGGACTCAGTTGCAGAATTGTTTAGACAGATCAAGTATATCTGTACTTAACCACATTTATTTGACAATAAAAGGTGGAAATAACCTTCCTGTCCCAATGGAATGTATATTTTATTGAATGTTTGATTGTGATTGATGTTAAATTGTTTTCAATTTCATTATATATATTACAGTCAAGATATGTTGAGGAAGGTTGATTTGTTTTGCACGTACATTACTGTGGAAGATTGGGCAAAAGCTAGACCAACCATCATTAAAAAGGTACTATTTTCGGAATCCTAATCTGATTTCCTTCATAGTGATTAATGAAAAGAATAATGTATTGACCTGTCGCCCCATTTAAGTTGGTAGTGTCATCTCCCCCACTATAGGGTATATTCTCGCAGAAGAGAACTGGCGACTCCACTAGGGAGCACCGATTGTTTCTACTCTAGGGACTTGTGTAGGTTTTCTTTTAGTTTTTACAGTCTATTGGTTTTCTGAGAGGTTCTTATAGTTTACTTTGCTTTCCCTTTTTGTCTTGAATCATTTCAGTCCGACTGAGCAAAGCTCTGTTTATTGCTTTAAGTCCCTGTGCGCTGGTCTTATGTGCATATAGAAGCGCACTTTCTACCTTGTGTGCTAGTTTCCTTGAAACATAGCTGCACATTTTGTGTTGCAGGTGTTGGTTGTTATATCAGACAGAAGCGCATCTTTCCTGTAGGTCTAATCCTTCCACCAGGGTTAGGTTTCTAGGTTGTTCGGTCTACTTTTGGCATTTTCCTTACTTCTCTGACTGTTACTGATACATGTTTGTCTTCTTTGAGTCTTGTTTAACCTCTTGAAAGTTCCTTTGGATTGCTTCAACACTTGTTTTAGGTGTCTTTTCTTCTTTTTAGGCCTTTTGAAGCTGTGCACAACTCTTTGCTAGGTACAGTAGTGCACTTTTTTCCCTAGATGCATGTTGCATTGATACAGACCTGCGCACTCAATGCTTGTTGTCTGTTGCAATACTTGTGCACTTTTACTGAGTCTTGACTTGTTTTTAGGGTTTTGATCCCAGTTTGAGTTTTTGGGTGATTTTTGAAAGGTTTGATGGTCTGGATACCTTCTGAACTTCTGTTCAGGTCAATATGAGTTGGTTGAAGCCTTCTGGTTAGCTTTTCCTTTGAGTTGAAGCATATGTTTTTCTTGGGTTTTGATGCTTAGGAGCAACCTATTGGTTTGTTTTTCCTGTTGCATGCCTCTGTTTTCTTTTTTTCTTTTACTTCTCGTTCCAAATTTAGAGTTTTTCATTTGAACAACTCTGTAGGTCAAGTCTTTGTCAAGTCTATTGATTTGTTTGGTTTAATCCTTTAGGTTTTTCATCTTTACCCACACTCTTTTTAGATCTTGCTTGTTTCATTTTTCAGATTCATTTTCTTTTGAAAAGTAGAAGAAAAGATCAAAAATTGAAAAGTGGTAGCATAGTTGTAAGATTTGCCATTATTGTTTGAAAGTAGGATAGATTATTTTTCTATTTGCTTTGATAATTTAAAAAGAAAATTGAAAAAATGCTTATGCTTAGGTTTTCTCATTTCTTGTTTTGAAAGACATAAACGAAAAAACAAAGAGTCTTTGTGAAGTTTTAAAAGCATCATTTGTACACACTTTGATTTTTGTCGAAACCATACCACACACTTCACTACCCTTCTTGAGTAAAGAGTAGCTTCTAAAATGAAAATTTAATAAAATTAATTAGCAACTTTTTCTTTTTAGGTTTTACACAACATCAACTAGCTTCTAGGCTAGGGTTTCAGGGTAAATCACTTTAAACTACCTGAAATCGGTTTCATTGCTCAATAATCATAGTAAGACAATCTCTTAGGTAAACCCACTTATATCAAAATATCTTGGGAACTCTCTACTCAAAGCAGAGTTAAGCATGAGGCCATGTGTGACTGGAAATGCTGAGGATACCCCCTCACTTTCCTTTCAAACATAAACCAGAGTTGATTTGCGTACGAGGGTCCACTAGTACTTTTAAGTGATTTTGGATTTCGGGATTTGCTACCCTGCCCATGCGTCTTGGCTAGGATCACAACTATTCCCCCAGGTATATTTCGTATTTTTGGTACCCTTGGTATCTTGACCATTTAGGGCTCTTCACAGGTAGAGTGGAAGGCTATTTCCACTTCACCTTGGACAGACATGGAAGGTAACCCTTTGTAGTAATCCCGGGAGGGCGGTTTGGTGATTCAAACACTTGTACCCAGAGGAACTCCATTGGACACCATGTAACTGACCGTCGATACTCTATTAGTTTGTTCTGGGCCCTCATCATCCTAGACTTGCTTCTTAGAGTATTAGCTTTGTTTGCTTGGTTTTGATCACTTAGGGCATTTTTTGTTAGTGGTATGTTGTTTGCTCCTTAGTCGTTTAGTGGACGCTAGGTTTTATACTTAGTTTTCTTTTTATATAGCTATGGAGGACCAACCTCTTCGTAGGTCTCGGAGGTTGAAAAACCTTTTTCCACTCATTGTGGATCCTCTACTGCCACTGTGACACTGGAGGACTGATTCCTGTGGTTCATGTGAACTTACGGGTGAAACTAAACTACCTGGAGAACCACAGGTAATATTTTAGGATCAACAGGTCTTTGATACTGTTGAGTTTTAGGTTTTAATTTCTCGAGAGTTTAGCACTCTTTTCAACCCTCCCCTGACTGGACCAAACAATACTTTACTCATAACTTTAGACTCTTTAGGAAAACCCGAGTATAGTGCGTACTGGCTTACCCTTGGTCATTCCATGAATAACCCAGGAGATGAGTCGGGAGTTCCTGAAACTCCCACCGCAACAATGGTTACGAGAGTTCTCTCTTCTTCCTTTGCAAGCACTGCGGCACCTAGCTCTTTGTAGACTACTTCTGCTTCGAGCACATCTTTTAGTTTTAATGTTGGTATTGTAGGTATGTTGAGTTCACAAGCTTCAACATCAGCTAATGTCTCTACCCCCAGTTTTGAACCAGCTAATATCCCTTTGATGGGGATACCTATAGTGACATTTACTCAACCTCCTATTACTCAATTGCCCTAGGGCATACAATAGTATGCTCCTTCCACATCTTTAATAGGATCAATGCCTACTGCATCGATGCCTATTATGGGTTCGATGACAACACCGTCTGTTACAACTACACCTGGTTTTAACCCCTACACAGGTTATAGTGTAAATCCATCTAATATACATGGAGGGAGCATCCCCTTCTCACTGTTTTCTCGGGGGGGTGGTAACATTTTAAACTCACATTACGGAGGGGCTAACACCTAGCTGCAATGGACGAGTACCCTAGGAAGAAATCCTCTTTCTTATGGGTAGGGAAATTTTAACAACGCTTTTACCTCACAATCGATGGTTGGGGGAAACCCCAGCCAACATTACGCGAACCAGGTTTTGGGAGGGTCCCCCTACCGAATTCCTGCTTACCAAATTCCATCGGCATGACCTCGTTTACCTTTTCTGGCAACTTTGAATTTTCCAGATCTTTCAAAACTTACTAATGATCCAATGCGCCACAATCCTACATGGCCATCAGTTCCGACTAAGCTTCCTTCGGACATTCCAAAGTTTGAAGGTAAGACTAGTGAAGATCCTGGTGACCATGTCACTACGTTTCATCTCTCGTGCTCTTCTAATTAATTGAACGATGATTCCATCATATTTAGGCTCTTTCAGAGAACATTGACTAGCGCTGCAACTAAATGGTATATTGAACTTCCTGCGGTTGCTTATGAAAATTTTTGGGATTTGGCTACAGTTTTTTCTGAATCACTTTCAACTTCCTATCCAGTATGATGCCGGTACATACATTTTCTCAACCTTCAGAAAGAACAAAGCCACTCACTTATCTAACCATATTCAAGAGTGGTGAAGGAGAAAGAGGCTCATTAAAGCCGAGATCCCTCTAGAGTACCTCTTAGAGTGGTATCTCAAATCACTCCTTCCTTATATTTCTAAGGAAGTAGCAACTTCAGGGGTGTCCTCCGAAGAGGAAGGTATCCTTAGAACCCAATAGCTTGACCTGGTATATGCTTGGTCTGGGATATTATATGATATTATTCTCGATGCATCGAGATCTAATATAGATCTAGGTAAACCCAAGCCTGGACCACATGCTGATGGCATCACGGGTTCAGTAGATTCTGCAGCGTTTGAAGCTTTAACTAAGCAAGTTCACACCTTATCTGTCAAACAATCTGCTGCGGAAGCAACTTCAGTTGCAACCTCCTCTTCGCAAATAGAATCTGTACAACAAGTGCAGATGAATCAAAATGGTTCTTGGCAGCCCAACAACAATAAAAAGAAGGGAAAGAAAGGGGAGGGGAACCACCAAAAGCCTAAGAACACAGAAAATGCCGAGGAGGGAAAAAAGGATAAAAAGAAAGTGAAGTTCCCTTGCAAGTTATGCAAAGAGGACCACCTCACCTATCCATGCCCTATGATGGAAGAAGCCCAGAAGATACTCCATGAGAAGAAGCCAGTTGTCTTAAAAAATATGTTCCCTCACATACAAGGTTCCGCTTCTCTCAACTCTAGTACTCGGGGCACACCTCATGCCTCATCAACTGATCAATCGTTTATTAATATGGTTAATTTGGATATGCTTTTAAAAACTCGAGCCATAAACTATACTCCAGACTTGCAGCAAAGAGATAAGGCTGTTCCTGAATCATCTAACCCTCTCCACATTGAGAGACCAGTAGATTTGTTGCTGAAGATTCCAAAAGGTGTCTTCAAACGGGCTGTGCACAATCCAAATGCGCGGGCTGCTCCTAACTACAATGTTGTGGAAGATTTAGCCCAAACTCCCTATGTGATGTCAACTTTGGAAGTACTGTAGAGTTGTCCCTTACAGCACAGTGCACTTCTTGCAGTTATCGGGAGCATTGATCCATCCAATATGCTTGCTCAGTTTGATATGACTAATATCAAACCCTGGTTTCTGTACCTCGTCGCTCTCCAAATAGAGGCAGTGCATGGTCCCAAGACCATTGGGCGAGCTATTGTAGATGAGGGCATGTCTACGTGCCTAATGTCCATTTATTGCTAGAAGGATTTGGGCTCACTTGAATTAGCCCCCTTGAACACACTGATTAACTCTTTTGATGGAAGATCATTCCGTCGACACAGAGTCTTACCATCATTTGACATTGAACTTGCGGGTAAGTTAGTGTTTGTAGAGGTTGAGGTACTGTATGCTCTGGTTGACTACAATTTGTTGTTAGGTATGAGTTGGATGTATGCAATGAAAGTAATGCCATCGGCTTTTTTCCAAGTTCTAATGTTCCCTCACGAAGGCAATATCATCATAGTTGATCAACTTTCATTTGCTCGGAAAAACAACCAGACTTCATCAGATTCAACAATTACGTTGGTTGATCAGTCTCACCCAGCTACTAAGAGTTTAGGAGCAGGGCTCTATGGGTCATTAATGGGCACTTTTGACCTACCTTCTCCTGTTCATTTTATTGGTTCTGAAGAGTGTTCATCATTTTGACCTACTCTTTGGAGATCACAGCTTCGGAATACTTTCAGGACCGATCACTGCGTCCATCTCCTCTAGGGTTGCTTATCACCTCTGCCAATTTCCATTCGAATACGCTTCCTGACGTGTCAATAAATCCTGCCCACAAATATATAAATTCCAAAGCTACCTCGCAAGTTGTATAAATTCCCAAGCTACGTCGCAAGCTACCTCGCAGGAAAACATATAAATTCCCAAGCTACCTCACAGGCTATATAAACTTCCAAGATACCTCGCAGGCTGTATAAACTTCCGAACAATCCATTACAAATATAACGTTGGAAGCTCAAATCTAATCATCTTTGTTAACATCACGTCGAATCTTTAATTTACATTATGAGAAAGAGAAAATATGCTTTTTATCCAACGGCAAGCCACTGTTATTTTACAAATTTAAATTGAACCGTTGATTCAACACTGTTTTTTTATCCAATGGCAAGGGAGTGTTATTTAAGAAATTGAAATAGAAATGTTGATTCGAAGTTACTTTTTGATCCAATGGTATGCAAGTGTTATTTAAGAAATTTAAGTTGAATCGTTGATTCAACTCAAGATTCGAATTGAATGGTTGAATGGCATTCTTGTTATGATCAAACGTGCTTATGGTTCTTAATGATTACGGACAACGTGCATTTCAAATTGAACCATTTGATGACATCATTGTAATTTGTTATGATCAAGCGGTTGAGTTAGGTGACGTTGGAAGCATGATTGTTGACAGCTTGCATTTTGAATTTATTTTACATATTTGCAAATCCAATGGCCACATCATCCATGTATTAATTTAAATCAATTAAAGACCGTGGAAATGTTTTAGGTTGAATTATTACTTTATTTTTTTAATTGGGTAAGGGTTAACTATAATTGGGTGGGAAATTTTAATTTTATATAAAAAGTTATTGTTAAATGTAGTTTTGGATGAATATTTTTTTCATGTTTCTAACCTCTATCCATTATTATATTAATAGACTTATTTGAAAATATATGAGAAGACAATATTATGAAAATGAAAACATGTGGGAAGGCAAAAAATTATGAAGATGAAACATTTTAGGGGTTATCATACAATTAGTATTGCATGTATGCATATTTAAATATTAATCATTAATTTTTTATTTATTCAAATAACATATTTGCTAGTAATAGCCATGAGGGGTGGCTCATTGGATGGAGCTTCCAAGTTTAAGACAAATAGATATTTTTTTCCATAGATAAAATTTTTAATTATTATTTAAAGTGAACAAAAAGTACATTATGTAGATGCTTTAAAGCATTTGGGAAGTTCTTGAACTTCTTTAATAACAAAAATAATGCTATAAGATGTATGCAAAATCTCTTTGACATTTTTGTTATTTGATATGGGTTTTCAAGAAATTGTGTGTATCCATTTGTTGAGAAGTAACAACACCCCAATTCATTTTCTCATAAGAAAATCCACATGCCCTTAATTTTTATCTCTAATTTTACTTGTCATCCTTGGTTGCATGACTCATCCTCTCAAAATTTGTCTAATTGGTCATTCATCCCTCATAATATCTATGTCTCACTAGCTTTGTTTTTCTCTACTTGAGAGTTTCAAATTGTTTGAATCCACTTCTTTATGTTAAGTGTTCGCTTGTTTTGAATTATGGCATAACCAGTCAATCATGTTGCAACTGAACCTAACTTCCCATTATGTGATGTGCATTGCACAGATAACTATCTCTCCATGACATGATGGGTCACATCTTTAAGAGACTTTCCCCTTGCGATATACTCTCACATGTCACACCATCCAAAGTTTTACCCATGCGACACATCACAAATACAAAGCTCTTCCCATGTGTGACATGTCACATCATCCAATGGATTTTCCCATGGGAGGGTTAGAGGATGGTGTCTAAGTCCTCCAAAATCAAAGTGTGTTATAACATTGGTTCATTGGGATGGTGTCTAATTCCTTACAATCCAATGTCAAAATTAGAGTCACTCACCATGGCCCTAGAAACATGCATGACCTATTAGGTTCCTTACGGGTAAAATATTCACAATTAAAACTATGTAAAAGAGGTCAAGGGGGTCAAAAATTGAAAAATCAAGATTTAGATCACCTCCTCCCCTCAAGGGGGCTATATGCAAGTGTCTTAAATCATATAAGGGAGAAATGTGGTGCCATCTCATAATCCATGCAACATTGGTATATCCTCCTAAAGGTGGAACCCCTCCTCATGAATCAACTCCTAATGGTGGTATTGGCTCTCAATGTATGCGTGTCAATCTCCACCAATGGAGGGCACCCTCCCCTAATTCCATAGTTAACTCTAGAGGTGGATAATATCTCCTATATTGCATGAGATCCTCCTCTAGATGTGGCACATATATCCTTGATTTGCATGAGATATCCCCCTAGATGTGGCACTTGGTGGCCTAGTTCACTCACTAGTTGCTTGAGTTCTCCTCTAGGTGGTGCATTAGGGTTTTGTATTGATCCTCCATGTGTCACCATATCCATCATACATACACTATCACAATGGGGGTGCATTCTTTCCTTCTTCTCCTATTTAAGAGAGGCTCCCCCTCTCATATTGTTGTTGGCTATTTTTGGAGGCAAAGTTATTGTAATGATATCTTTCTCTCTTGATGAGTTTATGGGAATAAAGTGAATACTTTGGAGGTAGTATTAGTTGGTTTATTATATGATATATGTATGTTTTATTCATTAAATATCTAGTTAATATGCTCTAGTTGTGCTTGTATTTATTTCGCTTGTTGCATGTTTTCCCATTGAAAGGGTATTGCTACATAGTTGGCATAGATATTTCTAGTTTGATTATATATTAGTGCTAGGCTACCTTAAAGATATTTTTTCTATCTATATTCCTATTTTGGAGATTGTTGTACTAACATCTTCTAGGTAGTCTACATCATGCAGCATGAAGAGGAGATCTATATCCTTGTATAACTTCTTCTTTTGTAGGTTAACCATAAGCTCCAAGTAGATCACGGAATTCCTAGAGATTCCCTTTGCTCTTGTATCCATTTGAGGTCAGAAAACACAATAAAAAGAATCTAAATGAATTCATTTATTTTGAAAATATATTCCTCTTCTCTTCCTCTAACCCTCATATTTTTTAAATATTTCAATCAATCATTTACAATGCATGCTCAGTTAGGATTTTATCAAAGCTACATATGATTAAGATATAATCTAATCATGCATGTATTATATTATTTTTGCATATAATTTATATCTTATATAATATCTAAGTTAAAGAGTCTTAGTGCATGTATTCCAAATTTCATTATTGCACTTAGCTCTTGTACTTTCAAAGGAAATGCAATTTCATTACTTGCATGTTGTTGTAAATTAGTGTAAATAACTCTTAATTGACCTCTTAACATATTTTATATTACTTCCTACTTGGTGTACATAAATAAAATATCATGATATGGACCATTACATATTTTTAGATTCATAGTCCTAACCTCATCCTTTTATTGGTTTATAATCAAACAAATTTTGGAAGGTTAAACCCCCATGCAGAAGATATCTATGGGATTCCTTCTGGGGCTTTTCCTCTATTGTTTTATAAATATTACTTTCATGTTTTGGAAATAAAACATGCAAAACGAAAGACAGTCGGGTCTTACCACGATTCAACCCCCTAGGGTGCCCACTAAATAAGACATCTTCACAATTAATTTCTTACATTCATTCTCTAACTACTGTAAGCTTAATTATTGGCCATACATAACAACAATACGAATTCTAAGGGCTGCATATCCTATTTTAAACAATCAAGTAGGGTGGTGGTGTCAGATCTCCCCTACCCCCCTCTCAGCCCCAATTTCACGTGTGGGTATTTTTTATTTTTTATTTCTTTTCCTACTTAACATAGTGTAGTTTGTATTTTCTTTAGTTTTATTTGACACATTATTAATTCCATCAAACTTACATTCATTTGGGAAAAGAACCTTATTGCATGCTTTTATATCTTGCATATTATTAATGCATGTTGTAACAAATATAATTAATCCAACCAAAGAAACACTCTAAAAAATTTCACACCAATTGAACTCAAAAGTAATCCTCCCTAAAGACATATTCTAGTGTCTATAAGCATCCACCAATTTTCATTTGTGGGAAAATTATACAATTGAGGGAATCTACTTCGTAGTGACCATTGGGATCCATCAGGCTACACCATCGATTAATGTATAGCATTGGACATTCCCTGTGACTCTGATCTAGTCCTCTCTTCATCTGGTACCACACTTGACATCATTCTCAGACTCATTTTCATGTACCTTGCATATATCAAAAAATATCCTCTCCCCCTAATAATTAACAAGCAATTCAATCCTCACTCCAACGAGTTCACAATTTGACTTCACTTCCACATATTAGTAATTAGATAACTCTCCTTATGTTGGTGAATTAATATCTTGTTTAATTTGCAGGTATTTCTTGTTTCGCAATCGTATCCTTTTTTCCAAATGGTTAAAGCAGTGATATCTAGAATATGCATGTTGAAGCTTTGATCTACTTAGTGATTGTTTCCTTGATTTACCTATTAGGAATATTGCTAGATTAGTTTCCTAGCTTTCTTTTTAACTCCTAAGTTCCTTTTTCTAAAGAGACCATCCTTAGATTTTATAGGGTATACCTCCCTTGTATTTTGTTTAGGATTTGGCCTAAACATAAGGAGTTGAGTGTTGTAGTGATAGTTGCACCAAATTTGTTGAATTTCCCCCATGGATGCTCTTAGTGATTTGAGTTTTGTTGGATGTTCATGTGAAGATCACAACAACAAAATTTTCACACCATTGTTGATGATAACATATTTTATCACCCCAAATTAATTTGACCTTGTGTTTTTTTTCTTGTTTTTTCCTTTGTTTGATTAATCTTTTAAATTCTATATTTAACATTTTCATCTGGAACTCCACTTAGTTCAAATCCTAACATTTATTAGAAAAGAAGAAACAATCAAGTCTTGTTCCCTCTTGTTCATGAACCCAAAAAAATTCATAGAACAAGATTGAACAAGGTTTCTTCTCATAGAACACTTGATCAATTATGACCTAAATCTATCTCAGATCTCCATCTTCTTCTTTTTCCACATAATTCTACGAAATTTTTTGGAATGGATGATATATATTATCATTTTGTTTTTTTTTAATTTCTAGGTGTCCTCATGCTCTTCCTAAAAGAGAAATATATAAACTTTCCTCCTACCAAGGAAATAATGTTATTTCTTTTGAGTCTTGAGCACTTAAAATATTTTTATGCATGTATGCATAAGTATGGTGGTAGGAATGAAGATGTAACCATGAAGTTGTGTGTTCTCTCTTTAGAGGAGGATGATTTAGACTGGTTCTCAGACTTGGGTCTTGGTGGGATTGACATCATGAAAAGATTGCATGAGATCTTTATGGAAATATGGGGAGAAGGAAAGGATAATTGACATTTATTATCCTCTCTAAATACCATTAAAATAAATGAAAACAAGACTATTTAGGAATTTATCATCAAAATATCTAATGGCATAGTCTCTAGTTTGCCAACAAGTATTTATCCTTCTCCTATTTCCATCCTTATTCACTTTAAGAGGAATTTAACACAGAAATCAATTCTCAATTAAGAGACAAGAACCCTCAGGAGCTTAAGGAAACTCAGACTACATTTATTAAGATATATAAGAACATGCAAGCTTCAAGAAGGTCTAACTGGCCAAGGCAGTACATATACATCTGAGCCTAAGGCCACAAAATTTGTAGTTCGGACTAATGAGTCATCCCATGAATCTATTAAATCTTTAATAGAAGCTTTAAATATTATGGAAGCTAACCATGCCTAGTATATGAGGGAAATGCAAAATAGAATGATCCAATTGGAAAGATCCCATCAAAACAAATTTCATCCCAAGGGAAATAATAGGTTTGAAAGGAATTTAGGTCCCCATCAATACCAAAGCCCATCTACTCATATGGATCCCACAAATTTGGTTGAGGACAAGGCTCTTACTTTTTGTAGGGATTTCCAAGAGTTCCGTGATGAGTCTAGTTGTGCTAAGTATAGGCAGATTAATGGTGAGGAATCCATGGTTTACAATGAAAATAATTCATTAATTATGTTGTATTCCTGGAATACATTAATGCACTTTGTAAGACTCATTCAATTTATGAAATTCACATGGATAAAGTTAAATGAAAGAGCATGGGAATTGACAATGTTACCAAGATCTATGGTGCAAATCCCTCTATGGATCATATTTTAGAGATGATGAAATACAAAGTAGTGACTTACCAAAGAAGGGTGAATGACAAAACAAGTAACACAAACCCTCATTAGAACATATCTAAAATTCAAGTTAAGATTTCTCAAAATGTTTATTTGAATATAAACTTGGGGGTTGGATGGAAAATGTCAAGTTACTTGTGCCAGTTACTGAGCTAATGAGAATACTGTGAAAATGCCCACATAAGATCCAAAGAGATGATGTAAACCTCACAATGAAAGAATTTAGGAATAATAGAAGAAGAGAGAAGCAATAGAACATAGATCCAAAGGAGCTCTGCTAGAGGCCGAATAATTACACATGTTACATTAATGTGAATAGTAAACTGGAAAATATACAATGCTGAGGATTCAAATTCACTAGGTGTAATTCGAATTGGCATTCATGCATAGATCCATAATCAGTGGAGAGTCATCAAAGCATAACTAGGAGTCCACCTTCTCATCAATGAAGTCATCAATGCATAAGTAATGGTCAACCAGGAGTCAAACTGAGTCTAACTGAGTGTGGTTGGTGTAACTGGGACATGGAAGCACTAATGCAGTGAAGGAGGCTCAGTGGAGGGTGTAGATGGAGCTAACTGGAGTCAGAACAGGTTATCTAGTCACACTGGAGGTCCATCGAAGTGATAAGATCAGTTAAGAGTGAGTTAAGCCTAAAATCAGGGAGTGAACTCAGTTAACTGAACTAAACTGGACTGGTAGGTGAAGAAAGGCGCCCTTCTCATGCAGTAGGTGAAAGGAGGGTGAACTAAGCTCTAGGAGAGCTAAAAATGATCTGAAGGAAGCTCCTGGGGCTAGTTTGTTGAGGGCTAGGTGCTAAACTGATGACTAGGATGCATGCAAAACCTAATTGCATGCAAACCCTAATTTTGCATGCATGACTGAAAATGAAAATGACAGAAATGCTAGAAGGACTAGGATGGAGTATAGGAATATCCTATCACCCCCCCTTAATCCATCCTGGGCCCTGGTAACTAGGACCAAAGGTCACCCATACAATCAAAGAAATGATAGAAAAATAAAGAACTGTCCATAAACCGAGGAAATGGGGAAAACCTCATGGGAAAAATACCCCCCCTCAAAAGAACAGTAAATAACTCAAAGAACCATCATACTATGCAGAAAAGAAAGAAGCTTTCATCAGTGAAATTTTTTGCAAAATACTTGGCAAGCTGATCCCCTGTAGGAAGCGAAAGTAGAAGCTAGATCTGGATCTAGTCTCTTGATATGCCTCCCAATATGTGGATAATGTGTTTGACGAAGCAAGTATTTCAGGAACTCTTTCTATAACTGGAGCGAATGGAACATGAGGAGTCTTCCCAAGAGATGGAAGAGAGAACCCCATCATCATGCTGCATCTCTCATGGAGAGGTGGTTGGCATAATGCAAGGTTGGCATGATGCTGAAGTCTACTAGTTCTGTGAACAGATAAATCATCAACTGTGTTCTCAGTAGTAGCAAGGACTGTGTGAGCCCATATTGACCTTGAATCTGGACTGAGAATAGGTGTTGGTTCTGGATCTGAATCTTCTTGAACTATGATCTCAACATCAAGATCTTCATCTTCTTCTTCATTAGAAGAGGAGTCACTGTGATCTTCATCAGAATCTGAAGGAATAGTTGGAGAGAAAGGCGTGAAGTGTGAGAACTCATATGCCTTTGAGGCATGATTAGCAATCCCATTCACTATAACCTTTCCAGTGGATATTTCTGTAATCTCTATTGTGTTTGGACCAAAAATTACTTGCTTTGGTGATCCTGTATGACTCATTTGATATACTGACAACAAATTAGCTATTAGAGAAGGAACAAATAAAACATTTTTTAACTTACCATGCTCCAAATGAACTGTACCCAATCCTTTGGTATAAATATGAGAGTTGTCTCCCATGTGAATGGTAGGCCCATCTTGGAGATCCAAAGAGGAAAATGATTCTTTAGAGGCAACCATGTGGTTGGAGGCTCCAGAATCTATGAGGAGGGATTTTGACTTTGAAAAACCAGCCATCAATGCATGGCAATCATCAAATCCACTTCCAGAATCAAACATCTTTGCTTCTTTCGGAACAACAATTTTGTTTTGTTCAAGAAGCTTGGTTAGAAGATCAATTTTCTTGTGCATGCAAGATTTCTTAGGATGGTTTCCTCTCTTGCAGTAGGAATAATTTGGTCTCTTTAATTTGTCATTCTTGGATTTTGATGGCTTCTTGCCTTTGTATTTTTGCCTCCCTTTTGCATTCGCTCCACTTGCTTCACCAACTAGAAGAGCGAGATCTTTGGAGGTGTTTATGTCACCCATTTGAAACAATTTGTCCTCTTCTTGAATGAGGCTTGAATGAAGACTTCGAAGGTAGGAAACTTCCATCCAGGGATTGACAATCACCCAGAATGGAAAGTAGATACAAAGATAGAAAATTGAGATCCAAGTTTGCTCAAAATGGAGAGCACCAATTGCTCATCACTTTTAGTGATGCCACAATGCTTGCATTGTAAAACAAAATTTTTAAATTTTGAGAAGAATGCTTGAATGCTCTCGAAATTGCTAGGTTGTAGGGAAACCAATTCATTTTCAAGAATATGGCCTCTTAGCCCATCGTGTTTTCCAAAAAGACTCTCCAATTTAGTCCATAAATCATTTGGAGACTTCAATCCTTCAACATGGAACAATCGATCTTTGGACATATGAAGGCATATGAATCCAAAATCTGCATCCAATTTGTTTAGATGCTTGACTCTCTCTACAGTTGCATGTGGTATGGCATATCTTTCATAAACCAATATTTGAATCCCTTTATGCATCAAGTGAATTTTCATCTCACCCTTCCATTTGAAGTAATTGAAGGGAGTGAGGATCATAGGAGAAAGAGAAGAAGAAGCATTCAAATTGCTCATCTTGATTGCTGGAACAAGTGCAAATAGAAACTACTGAATCTGCTACTGCAACTACTTGGACTTCGAAATACCTACAAAAAACTCTCAAGAATGGAGGTAGAATATACTCTCTAATGGATCTGATACCATGTGAAAATTCCCACATAAGATCCAAAGAGATGATTTAAACCTCACAATGAAAGAATTTAGGAATAATAGAAGAAGAGAGAAGCAATAGAACATAGATCCAAAGGAGCTCTGACAGAGGCAGAATAATTACACATGTTACATTAATGTGAATAGTAAACTGGTAAATATACAATGCTGAGGATTCGAATTCACTAGGTGTAATTCGAATTGGCCTTCATGCACAAATCCATAATCAGTGGAGAGTCATCAAAGCATAACTAGGAGTCCACCTTCTCATAAGTGAAGTCATCAATGCACAAGTAATGGTCAACTGGGAGTCAAACTGAGTCTAACTGAGTGTGGTTGGTGTAACTGGAACATGGAAGCACTAATGTAGTGAAGGAGGCTCAGTCGAGGGTGCAGATGGAGCTAACTGGAGTCAGAACAGGTTATCTAGTCACATAGGAGGTCCATCGGAGTGATAAGATCAATTAAGAGTGAGTTAAGCTGAAAATTAGGGAGTGAAATCAGTTAATTGAACTAAACTGGACTGGTAGGTGAAGAAAGGCGCCCTTCTCATGCAGCAGGTGAAAGGAGGGCACACTAAGCTCTAGGAGAGCTAAAACTGATCTCAAGGAAGCTCTGGGGGCTAGTTTGATGAGGGCTAGGTGCTGGTACTGATGACTAGGATGCATGCAAACACTAATTTTGCATGCATGACTGAAAATGAAAATGACAGAAATGCTAGAAGGACTAGGATGGAGTATAGGAATATCCTAACAAATACCCTTACAAAATGATAAGTTATAATGTTATTGGGGGTCCTAAGGAAAAAAGAGTTGAAAAATACAAAGACATAGGTGAAGATTCCCCAATAATTTTGCAAGCCATGGATAAGGATAAAGGAAATGGAAGGAATTCTCTTTTCTTTATCACTTTGGACATAAATTATTTGTTGCTTCATAAATGTATGTTATATTCAGAAGCCTCAACCAATGGCATGCCTTTAAAGGTTATGAATCATCTAAGATTAAAGACTAGCAGACCATATAAAAGTATATGTTCCATGGAATAAAGAGAAGTAAATGTTTGTGGTGTAATTCAGGAATTACCAGGTAAAGGGTGATTTTGTGAAGATGGGTAACTCTTTTTGGCCAAATATGGCGATGAAAAATGGAAATTTTACCCATGTATTAAATTGAAGGCCTCAAAACTCATATTTTCCATATGAATTTCAACATGCGGTTATAAAACGAAATGTAGAGAATTATGTTGGATTTCCAATGATATTTTTTTAAAAATATACCAATGTCATTTATCATGTCAAATTTTCATTTAATGAAACGTGTGTCCTTAAAAATTTGAAGAGAAATTAACAAGTGGATTGTGTGTGTGCAACATAATTTAATGTCAAATTAATAATTAAAAAAAATGAAATATGTGAACATGATCTAGACAGAATGCACTAGTGCGTACATATTTTTTTTTAATTTTTTCTCGAAAAATTATATTTATTATTATTATTTTAAACTGACCACTGAATATTTCAGTCACATTTTGCACACATTTGTGTGTGTGTGCCAAATCTTTTGATTGTTTACATAATTTGGAAAAATAAAAATACATTTCTGAAGAGGATGCACTCATGTAGTGCTTGTATATTTTTTCAAATTTTTTGGATGTGTATTTTGAATGTTGTTGATTTATCTTTGAGCTCATTCGAAGTTGTCGACAGGGATTTTTAGGGTAAACTTTAGCAGAAATTTAAAAACAAATGACATACGAAGATAAAAATTCGTAAATTATATGAACATGGATAGAAGATTTATTGACGAATCCAATGGTATTAAGTATGCCCATTTATGTGCATTTAATGACATAGTTTAAGCCTCTGAAAAGGAGATAATTTTCTTTCTGTAGTGAAAAGGGCTCTCGTCCTGGTTTTTTGGCCCTCAATCGAGGTATTTGCTCAATTGAGGTTTTTAAAATACCTCGATTTAGGGCTAAGTAAGACCTCGATCGAGGGTTTTACATAGTCCTTGATCGAGGTCTCTTAAAATTTTTTGCCACAAACCCTCGTTCGAGGTATTTTAAGGTTTCAATACCTCGATCGAGGGATTTAAACTACCTCGATCGAGGTTTTGCGGAAAATATTTTTAGCACTCCTCTTGCCAAAAATAGTGAATCACATTCATGGATTGACCCTATGGGTGAATTCATCAATTTGGGTGTCTCTTTTATGAGGATTGGGGGGGTAGAAGTTCTATGCGAATGTTTTTCTACTGATTTTTTTTTCGACCAAACTTGTGTCTTTTTTTGGCCAATTTTTTTTTTACATTTTCAATCGAACATTAAAAGTAATGGAGTCCTCAAAATCCATGTAGGTGACCTATAAGTCAAGGAATTTAACTACGAATATATTTTTTCTTAAATTGTTCATCTTAGATATTTTTTCGCCGAAAAGCTTTTCAATTGGGTCCTTTTATGGATGTGTACCTCATGCATGTTCCTTCAGTTAGTTTTATATAGTTTCTCCTAGCATGTAGGGAGCTAATCCCACTTAGGGTCCAGTTATGGTGGCCATGGGTTGGTTAACTTGTCGTAGAGAGCATGCATGGATAACCAAGGGTACTATTCTAACTAGAGATAATCCTAACTAGGATCTCATGGACTGCATGAGAAATTCGAATTGACTCCTTGGACCTGATTCAAATTGTGTTTATGTATTCTATTACTCATTCATTGTAAAATTAATCCAATATAAAATTTATGTGGCATTGAAGATCTATCATATTTATTTTCATGTTCTTGATTATTTGATTACATGATTTTGTCACATGTTTGATCTCTTGCACATGCATTACTCTCTCATTTAGAGCCTAGATCGATATGCTCCAAAATTTTATAAAAATATGGCTTAAGAATCATGATCCTTGAGGGTATATGGATAACCAATGCCTCTCATTCCTTTACATGGATTGAATATCTTAATATCTCTTCCATATTTCAAAGTCATCTTCAAATGAGGGTTTAATTCATATGACCTTCTTATTTCAATGTCATTTGTGTTCTTGATTTCCTTTTCTACTTTTATGTATGATTAGAGTTTCATTTATTGTACCAAATATGTTGTCCCTATTCAGCTCTTTTCAATTGCATAGGCATAGTAAGAGGGATTTTTTCGATTTATGAGAGGGGACAATATGCAAACATTGATTTTTTCTATAGATGTGAATACTAGAGATGATTTAACTTCTTAATATTTTTTCTCATCTCATGTTTGGGCTTATTTGAGATGATATGCTTCTTCATACGAAATCTTGAATCTCTTCTACAACTAACGAGAGTTGTACAATCTATGCACTAACTTAATTTCTTATCTTAATATCTTCTCCTCTAAATGGTATTCTTCCTTTAATGCATTCAATCATAAACCTATCCATGTAGCTCCCTCCTTTCTTATCCAACCACAATCCATGCATCCATTATTTTAACTAAGGTTAGGAAAATGAATCATATGGTCTCTTCTTGTCGATCGTAAGAATAATCCACCTATATCTCTTCTTCCAACATTAGCTTTTCTCCCTTACAACCTCTTTTCCCCTATTGTGCAAAGAAAATTAAAAAAAAAAGAGTTAAAAAAAAACCTATTCTCCATCTTTCTCTCATTACTTATGTCATTTCTTCAATAAAATATATTCCATGAGTACAAATCTAATTGTTTTAAAATTATAAATAAACTCCATTGAGACAAAATAACACACTTTGGTAATGGCATTTTGTCATGAATGGTTATAATGGACATTACTAATTTATAGTGCATATTATAAGGTATTTTGGGTTTTTTTCTTCAATGAAAATTTGTTTTGATTAATTATATATTATGCACAAGCTTTTTTTATAAGCTCACACTATTTCAAAATATTTGTAACTTTAGTAATCTTCATAACTTGCTAACATATGAAATGCAAAAGAAATAGAAAAGCTGGTATATTAATTATTATTATCTTCAACATAAATATAGTAAAATATGCTCAATTTCATTGAGAGCAATAATAGATATTTTTTATTAAAAATTTATGAAATAAAAAAGATAATTAATTAGATTATTAAAAACTAATATAAGTATATGAAATTCATATATAATATTATTTAAATATATTTAATTAATAATTATAATATAAAATTTATTAAAAATTTAAATTATTATAATAAATTTTAAAAGTTATTAAAATTAATTTATTGTATATTTTTAAAATTAATTTGATTACTATTAAATACTAAATAAAAAATTTCCCATAAGAAAGAAGTAAATAACTTTATTAGGTTAAAAACTTAATTTTAAAATTTGTCAAAATTTAAACATAAATTTACCATCAACAATTTAATGCTGTGTAAAAAATATTACTTAGTATATTTAAAGGAATTTTTTTTTTTTTTTTATAAATAAGTTGATTATGAAATATAATTTTATAAATTATAATTAATTTTATTAAAAACAAAATAATTTGTTTATCAAAAATTTTGACGGATAATAAAAAAAAATACAGTCTTTATTTTGTTAATTAACATATTATAAAAAAAATATAATATAAATGTTATTTGTAAAATAATGTTTCTAAATATTTTTAAAAAAATATAAAATTATAGTTATTTTTTTGAATTATATACTAGCAAGCCATATTAATAATTAATATGGTTTATTTACATCGATCAACATATATCAATGACATTTAAATGTGTAAATTATTATTAAAAACAATATTATGGCCACACAATTAATAATATTAATTAAATAATAATAAATATGATAATTAAATATAACGACTATGGTTGACCTTGGTTGACCATGGTTGACTTTGGTTGACCATTCTTAACTATGGTCCAGAAAAACATGGTCAACCAAAGTTTTCCATAGTTAAGAATGGTCAACCAAAGTCTACCAAAGTTAACCAAAGTCTACCATGTTTGATTTTTGTTGACTATGTTTGATTTGTATATAGGTCACACATTTAAATGTGGTTGATATACGCCGATCGGCGTATATAAGCTATATTAATTATTAATATGGCTTTCTTGTTGACAGTCGGCTTGCTAGTTAGGTTTTGTGAATTATTATTATTATTATTATTAAAAACAATTTTATGGCCACACAATTAATAATATTAATTAAATAATAATAAATATGACAATTAAATATAACGACTATGGTTGACCTCGGTTGACGATAGTTGAATTTGGTTGACTATTCTTAACTATGGTAGACTTTGCTTGACCATGGTTGACTATGGTTGAACATCATTGACTTTGGATGTTCATGCTTGACTATGGTTGAACATAGTTAACCATGGTTGACTAAAGTTGACCATGGTTGACTTTGGTTGACCTTAGATGACTTTGTTAACCATGTTTGATTATAGTCAACCATGGTTGGTTTTGGTTGACCATGGTGGACTTTGTTTCACTTTGGTTAACTATGGTTGACTTTGATTGACCATCGTACGCCATGGTTGTCTATGGTTGACTTTGGTTGAATATGGTTAACCATGGTTAACTATGGTAGATCATGGTTGACCATTGTTGACCATGGTTGACCTTCATTATCTTTGGTTGTCAATGGTTGACTTTGGTTGTCAATGGTTAACTCTACTTGATACTGGATGATTTTGGTCGACCACGGTTGACGATGGTCGACCATCGTTGGCCATGCTGAATTTGGTTAACCATTGTTTAACATGGTTCACCATGGTTGACTTTGGTTGAACATGGTTGAACATGGTTCACCATGGGTGACTATGGTTGACTAAAATTGAATTTTGTTGACCATGGTTGACTTGGAATGACCATTGTTAACCATAGCTAACTTTGGTTAAACATGGTTGACTTTAGTTGAATATGGTTCAGCACGACTCACTCTAATTGATGATGGGTGACTTTGGTTGTCCATGGATAACCATGGTTGACTATGGTAGATAACGGTTAACCATGTTTGACCATGGTTGACTATGGTTGACCCTAGCTCACCATGGCTGAGTATGTTTAACAAGGGTTGACTTTGGATGTCCATAGTTGAACATGGTTGACCATGGTTGAATTTGGTTGACCATCGTTAAGTATGATTGACCATGGTTTACCCAAGCTGTCTTTAGTTGACTATGCATGATTATGGTTGACCATGGTTAATAATGTTTAACCATGTTTGACCATAGTTAAATTTGGTTGACCGTTGTTTAACATAGTAGACCATGGTTGACGTTGGTTGAACATGGGTGAGCACAGTTCACCATGGGTAACTATGGTTGAATATAGTTGAATTTGGCTGAACATGGTTTACCATGGCCAATGGTGGTTGACCATGGTTGAACAAGGTTGACTCTGGATGACCATGGTTTACCATCACTAATGGTGGTTGACCATGACTATGGTGGACCTAAGTAGACCATGGTTGAGTCTCGTTGACCATGGTCGACTTTGGTTGACCATGGTTAGCCACGGTTGAATATGGTTCACAATGGTCGACGATGCTTGACCATGGTTGACTATGGTTGACCATCACCGACTATAGTCTCCCATGGTTTACTATGGTTGACTATGGATGACCATGGTTGTCTTTGGTTTAATATGCTTGACAATCATTGAATTTTTTTAACAATGGTTGACTTTAGTTGAAGATAGTTGACCATGGTTGAATATGCTTGACTTTGGTTAACCATGTCTAACCATGTTTGAATATGACTAAACATGGTTGAATTTGGTTGAGCATAGTCGACTTTGGTTGACCGTGGTCGACTTTGGTTTACTATGGCTCACTTTGGTTGTTCATGGTTGACTTTTTGATTGACTTTTGCTTAACCATGGTTGACATTAGCTAACCATGGTTGACATTGGTTGACCATGGTTGAATTTGGTTTACTTTGGTTTATGTTTGGTTGAAAAAGGTTGACCAAGCTTGACTTTGTTTCACCATGGTTAAATTTTGGTTGACTTTGTTGACCATGGTTGACTTTGGTTGACCATGGTTTACCATGGCTAACATGGATAACAATGGTTGATTTTGTTTGATTTTTGGTTGATTTTTGTTGACTATGGTCATCGCTGACCATGGATAACCATGGTTGACTAAATGGTTGATTTATGTTTGATTTTTGTTGACTATGGTTGACCATAGCTAAATTTGGTTAACCATGATTGAATTTAGTTGACCATGGTTTACTTTGGTTGATCATGGTCGACTTTTTGTTTGACCATAGTTGACTTCTTATTGACCATGGTCGACTTTGGTTGGCCATGGCTGACCATGTTTGACTATGAATAACCATGGTTGACTTTGGTTGACATTGGTTGACTATGGTTTACTATGGATGACTTTGGTTGACCATGGTTGACGTTTTGGTTGACATTTGCTTAACCATGGTTGACGTATGCTTAACCATGATTGACTATGATTATGATTAACTATGATTAATTAATGTCAACCATGGTTGTCTATCTTTGACTATGTTTGAAAAATATTGACCATACTTGATAATGTTTTACTTTGGTTTACTTTTGCTTGAATAAGTTTGTCTTTTGCTTGAATATCTTTGAATTTGAGTGTCTTCTCATTGAATATGTTGACTTCTCCATGAATAGGTTTGACCATGGTTGACTATAGTTGTCAATGGTTGAATCTGGAATTTAGGTTGGGTATGATAGACTAAGTTTTATAATATTAATCATAGTTTACTATGTTTTAATAATAATGATCATTGAATATCGAATTTTTGTTGAGTATGATTGATTATATTTTAATAACACTATGTTCAATTTTGGGAGTGTCGCATTAACATGTCCATGGAGTTTTATGTTGTAGTGCAATGGTTAGGTTGCATTTTGGCGTATTTTCATAGCTACAAACTAGGTTAATAAATGGAGAGGAATTAATTTCTCATAAAACTTTCTAAACCTTTGTAATGGGACAATTATTTTTTGGAACTTGGTTAATTGTATAGCATGAAATGTAATTTTGTTCATATTCAGAAAAGTACAATTTTTGCATTTTGATATCTTCTAAGTTATACATCCACACCAACAAACTACTTGAACCCTTAGAATCTGAAAATCTTCATGTCTCATTTGAAATCTTAATAGGATCTATATTAATAATAAAAATAATAGCATTATTAATGTTAAAATTAAATCATATAATTAATTTTGTTCATTTAAATATTTTGATTTTGTCTTTAAAATTAATTGCATAGCATGAAATTTAATTTTGTTCATATTCAAAAAAGTACAATTTCTGTATTTCCATATATTCTAATCTATACATCCACAATAGCAAACTACTTGAACCCATAGAATCTGAAAATATTCATGTCTCATTTGAAACCCTCAGGACCATATATTCTAATCTATACATCCACAATAGAAAAACTACTTGAACCGGTAGAATCTGAAAATCTTCATGTCTCATTTGAAACCCTCAGGACCACGTTCACCGTCCAAAGGTTGGCACTCTCACCGTGAAATTGCCGAGAGACCCATAGCATGGTACTACCAAATCTTAATAAAAGTATACATCCACAACAGCAAACTACTTCAACCCGGAGAATCTGAAAATCTTCATGTCTCATTTCCCTCATGACCACGTTCACCATCCAAAGGTTGGCACTCTCACCATGAAATTGCTAAGACGCCCATAGTGTACTGCCAAAGCTTAATAAAAGTATGTTGCTGGTCTTCCAATCACTGGTGGAATCTACAACAAATACAACAAACCCAATTGATGGTTGATAGGACCCTATGCCATAGTACATCAATATCCAAAAAAAAAATGTGAAACTGTATGCACATAAATTAAAAATTATAATGCGTAATTGGGGCTGCTCTTCCAGAGTAACCTACTATGAATTCAGAATCCAAAAACAAAGTTTGAAACTGTATGCAAATAAATCCAAAATATAATGCGTAATTGGGGTTGCTCTTCTAGAGTAACCTACTATGAATTCAACAATCGCTTTCTGGGTAGCGTTGCTTGTAAAATCCCAAGCGCAGCATGTGGTATCGCAGACTTCACCTTTCAGATAAACTGACCATGTTCAATGCTTCGAACCACAATCCAATTTCCCGTAAGATGCAAATCTGGGGGCGAAATCCACTCCTGCAAAATTCTTTTCCCCATTCCCTGTCATAATTACTTGTCGAGGGAGAGATTTGATCTTTCTACGACTATGAAAAGGTAGATGCAAAAAGGTAGATCCATAATCTAGAAGTTGTGATTCTTATTCGAGCCAGCATAATCCATGAGTGCGCATCCCTTGGTGATTAATGTTACTACGAACAAACAGCGAGACCTAAACGAATGAAATTACTTCAGTAAGTCGATGCCAAAAAAGCCTGTTGAGATGCCATCGAGAACAATGTACAGTACCTGCAAAAAAAGGATACTGAGAGAAACCAAAAAAAACATTACAGCAAAAATAGAAGATACTGAGAGTGGAGGTTTTACGTGAATTAGATCCAACTATTTAAAATAAGTTACCACCAAGAAGGCAATCACCAGGATGAATGCTACAGTAGTAGAAAAAGAAAAACAAATCGATTCTTTAATTCCTCGAGGGTGTCGCTACATTTCCATGTTTTAACTCCATTCTGGAACGACCACGAATATAATACTCTTAGATTAAGGGGTAGTGGAGCAGCCACTCGTGGATGGCGGAGCTAGCCATTGAAGCGTTATCGTTTAGATGAGGGAGCTGGGAGTGTTAACATTTTGCCAGCGATGTGTAATAACCATATTTAAAAAAAAAATTATTAGTCGTATTTAAACATGTGCATGAGTTATTTCATTAAATGTCAATGCTCCGATCATGAATGAGATGAGAATATCTACAGTATATTTTATTTTTTTATACATTCTACTACCCATGCTCCACCCTGGGATTTGAAATAAGAAGCCCGGTAATAAATTGAATATTTAATAGTAAAAATATATAAAACAAAATAACTAACATAATTGCTTTTATGTTATATAATTATAATTTATGTTTTTGGTTTATTATTTGTTAAAACTAATATAATTTATCTAAAATTTAAAAATGGAGTATATCTTTGCAAAAACATTGTAAACTAAAAGCAAAATAAAATCTCTTACCCTTTCTGACAAAATCTGTGACAATTCTTTTAAGAAGAGATCAGCAAAATCACATCCAAGATCTGACGGGTTTGGCATTTCTGTTAACTTGAATTTGAATTTTCGATCAAAACCAAATGAACATCACGTTGTATGTTACAAACTATAGACAACAAGCATGGAGCCACGAAAAGCACGCAGGCATGATGTCCAGAAGCGCGGGCGGAAATTATCTCATCAGGAGGAAATTATCTCATGAGCGGACCTCTACGGGTGCCCAGGACGAATGTTTTTGGTAATGAAATGAAATATTACTGTGAATCACATTTCAGGCATTTCCCGTACTGTGATTCATGGCAGCAGCTTGAGGGCATCTGAAGATTTCAGGTTGATCACCAGCTGATGCCAGGCTCATGGCGACAGCTTGAGGGCTATGGTCACCGGCCGATGCCAAGCTCAGAATAGGCGTTATCTTTTTCGGTGCTGTGGGGATTTCTGTGAGCGGGAAGGCTAACATATTCACGAGAGGCCACCGGCTTCAGAGGAGTTGGAATCAAACTACAACTCCGTGGATTCACTCAGACGAGGATGATCGGCTGTTAACAGAGGACTTGATGTTTTGGTGGTTCTAATTTACTAGAATAAATCATTAGTGGTATCCTTTATTTCTTTCTTTCTTTTAAATTTTATACGATGTATTTACAAATAGAAATTAAATTTAGAGCTTCTGAATTCTTGATGTTAATTTTTTATCGCAGAATTGTTCCTTAAATTGATGTTAATTTTTAATCGCAAAATTGTTCAGTATTTAAGGAGGAAATTGACACCAGCACTATGCAAAAGAAAATGAAATCAGATAAACCATCTCATTTCATTTTCCATTTTTATATTTAAATTACCGTAAATGAGACTAGTTGCCACATAGGAAAAACTAGTCACAATGTAATAACAAGGGAAAATTAATCATGTTTAGTAAAAATAGGATTTGGTTGTGCTCCAGCACATACTTATATACGTGTGATAATGGTAAGATCCGATTTAGTGGTGATTTGGTGATACACCATCACATGTATTGGTAATGTGATAAAGTATTAGCAATGTGTCCTATAATCAATGGCCTTTTCTTGAAGTGCTTGTGGATAACCTCTCTTTAAAGTAATCATGAGGTATATTTAATTTTTATATATTTTTTTGTTTATACCAATTTGATATTTTCAAAGTGAGTTTACATAGCAAATTTGTGAATTATTTATCATAGAACTCAAAAATTCAAAAGGAAATGATTTTTTTTCACCCCATTTTGAGAAAGCTAATTAGAAGGTACTTAGATAAAATTCAAAAGGAAATGATTTTTTTTCACCCCATTTTGAGAAAGCTAATTAGAAGGTACTTAGATAAAGTTGTAGTTGTACAAACGGTTTTTGAATTGCACTATGATTTTGATTGGTGTGTTCAGTATTAACTAGAACTCATAAAATACACGATATATAAAACTTAGTAAAAGAATATTTTTGTAGGAAGTTGTCTTCCAACTTTTCATCCTCGTATTGGATGCATCTCCATGTCTTACTATAATATTGAAATATTCTATAATATAGTTTTTTTCATTTTTTCATTGTATTTTCTATAATCTACTTGGTTAAAATATTTGAATCTTGGTTGTCTAATATCTAAATCTTAAATTAGAGGCATTGAATCTGAATCTAAATCTAAATATATTAGAAAAATGAATTTATATAAAAAAAAAAATCCATTTTGTGTTTATAATATTAGTTATGTTTTTTCCCTAAAAATTTTACATTTCTTCCTTATGTAAAGGCATTTCTTCGTGAATGATCTTTTCTCCAGGCAAACCTGTCAAAATGACAATTAGGTAGTTTCATGTCCATGTCCACTCTTGCGGAAGAGATTGGTCATTCCATTTCCACTTTATTCTATATCAGGTCCATGTCATGTACATGACATCAAGCCAATAAAATAAATTAACACAATTAATAAAATGTATAAATTTAATTTGTCTATTTTTTCTATCCATTAGATTTTATCTATATTTTAAAATTTATGATTGGGCAACTTTGCTCATCTTTCAGGAATTTTTAAATATAAATTATATATATTTATTGATTTTGTATTTTAAATTTATGACATCTCTAACTTTACTCATATTTTATACTTGTGACAATAGTCTTTTTCGTATTTTAAACTTATCACCTATGTAACTTTTCTCATCTTTCATTATGTAACATTTTGCATCCTTCATACTTCGAACTTTACTCATATTTCATATTTGTGACAATAGTTTTTTTCGTATTTTAAACTTATCACCTATGTAACTTTTCTCATCTTTCATTATATAACATTTTGCATCTTTCATACTTTTAGGGAGTATTGTGCATTTTTCATAAATTTTTACCATTTATTTTTTAAAAAAATTACTATTTAATTTAATTACTTTTTAATTAAATTTTCATCTATATTTTTAGAAACAATAAATTATATATCTATTTTAAACTTATTATATGTGTAACATATCCACTTTTCATATTACTACTCATCATTGTGAATTTAAATATTACTTTTACTACTCTCAATTAGAATTAAATTTTCTTGTAATAATCATTCTTATTAGATTTTTGCTAGATGTAAATTTGCACTTATTGTATTAGTGTTCACATTTTGTATAAGATGCTTATCCTTTCCCTAATTTTAGAAATAACCTAACCAATTCCGGATAGCTTACTAATTTGGTTTATGATATGTTAATAAATTTATTTAAAATTGTTGTTAGTAATTGCTTTTGTTAAATATTAGTAATTGAGTAGGATTTGAATTGATTTTTGGTGCATATTTTATGATATGATAGTGTACTAAATTTTTTCATTGACTTTGTAAAATATTAGTAATTGAGTTTGGTTGAAATTTGTTTTTTTATATATTGTATGATATGATAGTATATTGATTATTTTGTTGTAGGTGTTGAAATAGTTTAGAGTTTGTTAGATTATAATTGTTATCTTGTTTACAAAAAAAATAACATTTTTTAATAGTTAATGATATCTTTCTTTTATATGCATAAATTTAATTAGAATATTTAAATGAGTAATTTTTGTATAGTGCTTGCATTACTATGATGGCCATAGGGCTTCTATTAAAGTCTTGTATAGTGTGTTTTCAAAGGACCATTTTGGGAAATTGCCTAGAAACAATTTCCTAACTCGTTATCTTGACACATGTGCCTTTGTTGTAACTAGGAACTAGGACACCACTACGCTAGTAATAGGTGGAGGGAGGTAACTCCAAGAGAAGCCCTCCTAGTACGCCCCAAGTTGGGCAGTCAACCATGTATACACAAGGTTTTTAAAGTGGTCTAATGAGGGACCCCCCTTTGTTGACACTCTATTCATGCAATCTAGGAGTTAAGATCTCTTTCCTTGGTAACTATACCTTATTATAACATGTATACTTTATAACACTTATCTATTTTAACCCATATCATGCCTAACTCCTCTAAACCATAGATAATTTAGCCACTATATCACCCAACCCATTTACCACTTCTCCTACCACTTACCAAACCACATCTCTCTCTTTACCTCTCTTGATTTCTTCCCTTACCCTATACCCCCCTTCTCTCTAACTACCCTTAAAACCGCGCCCCCCTACCAAATCTATATCACTTTCTAACCCGCAATCTCCCTACTCTCCCTCACACCCATCTCTTACTCTCTCTCTATTTACTCCTTTGTATACCTCTAACACTAATCCCTCTCTCTCTCCTCTAACCCCCTAACACCCATCTCTCTCTCTCTCTCTCTCTCTCTCTCTCTCTCTCTCTCTCTCTCTTGCTGCCAACCCGCTAACACCCTTCGAACCTCTCTCTCTGTCTCTCTCTCTCTCTCTCTCTCTCCATAACCCTTAATAATCACCTCTCTCACTCTCTCACCACCCTAATCCTCCCACTAAATTTAACCCCCCTCATCTCTTTGTCTCTCTCTAATCCTCACTAACCCTCTCTCTCTCACTCTCTCTCTCCCCTACTACTCCACCTACACATAACCCTTTCCCCCCTTTCTCTCATCCAACACTCTAACAACCCCCTCTATTTGACTCTCACTACCCCTAATTCACCACTCTCCCTCACTAACCCCCATCTTATTCTCCCTACCCATAACAACCCCCCCCTCTCTCTCTCTCTCTCTCTCTCTCTCGACTATTCCACCTACTCCTATCCCCCCACCACCCTCTCTCTCTCCCAACCATCTAACGCCCTCCTAGCCCATGTTCTCTCTATCTCTCTCTCTAACCCCTACTAACCCCATTTCTCACTCTCTCACCCCCTAGTCCTCCCCCTACCTCTAACATCCCTCTCTATTTATGTCCCCACCCTATACCCCCCTTTCTCTCTAAGTACCCTAATCATCCAAAAACACTTCCCCCCTCTCCCCATCCCAATATCTATCTCTTTCCCTCCCCCTACTCCCCTCCTACTCCTAACCTTAATAACCCACACATTTACCCCACTTTCCCTCTCTCTCTCTGTCTTTGTCTCCGTCTCTCTCTCTCCTACCCCCATCCCTAACCCTCTCTCTCTCTCACACTCTTTTTCTTTCTCCTAATCCTCCCCCCCCCACTAGGACTTACCATCCCACCATCTCTCTCTCTCTCTCTCTCACTATCTCTCTCTCCCTCTCTCTCTCTCTTTTTGTGTGTGCGCCCCCACCCTATATGACCCCTTCTAACTAAATTCTTTAATATTACCTAAAACCTTAGTATGTTAACCCCCCTTTCCCAATCCTAAACTCTATCTCTTGAACTCTCCCCCAATACTTGTCCTCCCCCTACACCTAATCATCCACATCATCCCCCCCTCACTCTAACTCTCTCTCTCTCTCTCTCTCTCTCACCTCTAACCCTAACCCCTGTCACTCTCCTCTAACCCCCTAACAGCCCCAAATATCTCTCTTCCTCTCACACACCCTACGCCTCACCGTACAACTAACACCTCTACTCCCTCTCCCTCCCTCTCTCTCTCTCTATATAACCCTTACTAATCCTCTCTCTTACTCTCTCACCACCCTACTTATCGCCCTACATTTAACCCCCTCCTCTCTCTTTATCTAATCTCTCCCATTAACCCTTACTAACCCCCTCTCTCACTCTCTCTCTCCCCTACTCCTCCACCTACACCTAACACCCTTCGCTATCTCTCTCAAACTACACCTAACCCATCCACCCCTCTCTCTCATTCTCACCACCCCTAACTCCCCGCTCTCCCCCCTAACACCCCTCCTACTCTTCCTACCCATAACCACCCCCTTTTCTCCTCTATGTATCCCTCTTACTCACCCTACCCTCTCTCTCTCTCTCTCTCTCTCTCTCTCTCTCTCTCTCTCTATGCCCCCATCCTAAACCCCCTTCTCTCTAGATTCCCTAGTCCTTCTTAAACCCTTACCACCCCTCCCTCCACCATAATCTATTTCTCTTTCTCTTTGCCAACCCCACTCATCCTCATACCTGTAATCATCCACACCCTCCCCCAGTCATCCCTCTCTCTCTCTCTCTCTCCATCTCTCTCTACTCCACATACCTCTAACCCTAATCCCTCACTCTCTCCTCCAATGCCCTAAAACCCCTAGTTATCTTTATCTCTCTAAAAAACACACCCGTACTACTCCCCTTACAACTAAGTTGTTGCTCCCTCTTTATCCCCCTCTCTTTCACTCTGATACCCCATAAACCTTACTAATCCACTCTTTCACCACCCTACTCCTCCCCCTACATTTAACCCCCATCATATCTCTCTCTCTCTCAATCTAACCTCTTCCCCCTAATCCTTACTAATCCTCTCCCTCACTGTCTCTCTCCCCTACTCCTCCACCTACACATAACCCCCACACTCCTCGCTCTCTACCCTAATACCCCTCCTACTCTCCCTACTTGTAACAACCCCCTTTTCCCATTTCTCTCTCTCTTACTCACCTTACCCCTCCTCTCTCTCTCTCCTAATCCAACCCCCCTACAACCTACCACTCCTATCTCTCTCTCTATGTTCCCCATGATATACACCCTCCTCTCTAGCTTCTCTAGTCTTCCCTAAGCCCCTACCCCACCATGATATATTTCTCTTTATTCCCACCAACCCCCTCATCTTATGTACCTCTAATCACCCACACCCTCCCCCCTTATCCCCATCTCTCTCTCTCTCTCTCTCTCTAAATCTACATCTAATCCTAACCCCCACTACCCTCTCTTTCCCAACACCCTAACACCTTCCCAGCTACCTATACTCTTTATCTCACACACATGTACACACACATTCTTATCCCTCCCACTACAAATCACCCCACCCATGCTTTCTTTCTCTCTCCAATCCTCTCCCTAACCCTTACTAACCCCGTCTTTAACTCTCTCACCGCCTACTCCTGCCATGCCCCCGCTCTCTCTCTCTCTTTCTATATATATATATATATATATATATATATAGATTCCCCATGCTATAACCCTTGTCTCTAACTTCTCTAGTTTTCCCCTAAGCTCCTATCCCGCCGTGATCTATTACCTTTCTCCCCACCAACCCAACTCATCCTCCATACCTGTAATCACTGATACCCTCCCCCCTATGAGCCCCATATCTCTCTCTCTAATCCTAAACCTACTCCTAACCCCATCACCCTCTCTCTCTCCCAACTACCTAACACCTTCCTATCCCCCTGTACTCTCTCTCTCACACACACACACATGTACACATACATTCTTACCCCCCCCCTTAAAACTAACTCCAGTTCTACTCTCTTTGTCTCTCCCCTCCTATCCCTAACCCTTACTAACCCCCTCTCTCAATCTTTCACCCCCTACTCCTCCAATACACCATCCCCCCTTATCTCTCCCCCTTCTCTCTCTCTCTCTCTCTCTCTCTCTCTCTCTCTCTCTCTCTCTCTCACTATTCTCCATGCTATACCCATTTCTCTCTAACTTCTCTAGTATTCCCTAAGCCCCTAAGCCACCACGATCGATTTCTCTTTCTCCCCACCAACCCCCCTCATCCTACATACCTCTATATCACCCTCTCTCTCTCTCTCACTCACTCACTCACTCACTCTCTAATCCTACACCTAATCCTAACCCAGACAATCCTCTCTCTCTACCAACCCCCTAACACCTTCCTATCCCCTTGTAGTGTCTCTCTCACACACATGTGCATAAAAATTCCTATCCCTCCCCCAACAACTAACCCCACTCCTACTGTCTTTCTCTCTCCCCAACCCTTACTAACCCCCCCTCTCACTCTATCACCCCCTAGTCCTCCCCTACACCATGCCCCCCCTGTCGCTCTCTCTCTCTCTCACACATGTGTACCTACTCTCTTTCTCTCTCCACGCTATACCCATTTCTCTCTAACTTCTCTAGTATTCCCTAAGCCCCTAACCCACCACGATCTATTTCTCTTTCTCCACACCAACCCCCCTCATCCTACATATCTCTATATCACCCTCTCTTTCTCTCACTCACTCACTCACTCGCTCTCTCTCTCTCTCTCTAATCCTACACCTAATCCTAACCCACACCACCCTCTCTCTCTATGCCCCCCCTAACACCTTCCTATCCTCCTATAGTCTCTCTCTCACACACATGTACATACAAATTCCTATCCCTCCCCCAACAACTAACCCCACTCCTACTCTCTTTTTCTTTACCCTACTCTCCCTAACCCTTACTAACCTCCCCTCTCACTCTATCACCCCCCTAGTCCTCCTCTACACTGTCCCCCTCCCCTCTCGCTCTCTCTCTAAACTAACCCTTACTAACCCCCTTTCCCACTCATTCTCTACCCTACTCCTCCACCTACACCTAACCCCCAAGCATTTGTCTCTAATGCAACCCCTTACTACCCCACCCCTCTCTCTCCCGACCAACCCCTTAACACCCTTGACTCTCTCTCTCTCTCTCTCTCTCTCACACACACACACACACACACACACACACACACACAAACACAAACACACACCCTAATCCTATCCTTACCACTCACCCCTCTCCTCTCTTTATATCTACCTAACCTTTACTAATTCCCTCTCTCACTCTCTTGGCACCCTACTCCCTCCCCTACCTCTAACACCCATCCACCCTCTCTATATCTCTCTCTCTCTCTAACCTATTCCCCTTAACCCTTAGTAACCCCTTCTCTCACTCTCTCTCTCCCTTATTCCTCCACCTACACCTCAATCCCACCCCTTTCTCTCTCCCCCAACCCATTAATATGCCCCTCTCTTTCACATACTTCCATAATAGATAACCCCACACTCTCTCTCTCCCTTGATCCCCTCATACAATCCCTACCCATAACAACATCCCTCTTCTCTCTCTCAGTCTCTTTATCTCTCTCCTACTCATACTACCCTAATGCCCATCTCTCTTTCTCTCTCTCCTAATCACCCACCCCTATAACTTACCACCAATCTCTTTCTCTACCCCACCCTGTACTCCCCCTTTCTCTAACTAGAATAATATTTCCTAAATCCCTTCTACCACCTCCCCCCACTACGATCTCTATTTCTTTCTCTCCATCAACTCCCCTACTCCTACCCAACCTTAATGACCCACGCCCTCCCACCCTCACCCTCTCTCTCTCTCTCTCACACACACACACACACACAAACCCCTCTAATCCACCTTGCACTAACCCACACCCCTCTCTTTATATCCCAACACCCTAACAAAACCCCCCAATCCCCATTCTATATTCTCTCTCTCTCACACGTATACCTCCCTAGTCCTCTCATACCACAAACTCCCCTACTTGTCCCCCCACCTATAACACCTACTCCTCTCTCTCTCACTATCTTACCCCTAAACCTTTCTCTATGTCTCTATCTCTGCTAATCTAACTCCCCCTACCACTTACCAGCCCCCATCTCTCTCTTTCTCTCTCTCTCTCTCCACCCTAAACCCATTCCCCCACCATGATATCTACATTTTTCTCTCTCCCAACCCCTCTTCTCCCACCTACCCCTAATCACCCACAACCTCCCCCCTTGATAGCCCCTCTCTCACTCTCACTCTCTCATGCACACACAAATAAACACCTAATAGAACACCTCTCTTCTCATCCATGAACACCTAACCCCCACCCCTTTGTCTCTTTTTGAACCCCATAACACCCTCTCTCTCCTTTTACACCTGACCTCAACTCTGTAATAACATGCAATGATCTGACAGTTGTAGCAATTCACAATCAAACTCACAAATATGTTGCAAAGAAGAAGAGAAGGAGACACTCAATGATCACCCATAAACACAATATAATAGAATATAATCTCAGTATTATACAATGAATAAGAATGTAAGTGAATGAGTACAATAGAATAGTAAGGTGCATAATATAGGATTCGAATAGGCCAAGTAGGGCATTCGAATTCCTAACTCAAAGTGTGGCTTGAATGATAGTGGAGTCATCATCTAGTCAGTGTATCAGTCATCAGATGTAACAATCAATAAACTGAGTCTAACTGAGTGAAGTAGGCACTAACTGAATGAAGGAGGCTTAGTGGAGGGTGCATGAGGAGTCTAACTGAATGAGGTAGGCATGAAATGAATGAAGGAGGCTTAGTGAAGGGTGCATGAGGAGCTAGCTAGAGTCAGAATGGACAGAATAGTCTCACTGGAGTTCTATCGAAGTGAAACAGTCAGTGGGGGAGTCAGTCTAGCCTCAAATGAAGGAAGAACTGAGTGATAACTGACTGGTAGGTGAGAATGGCCCCTAAATGGCAATGGTAGGTGAGAAAGGTGTACTTGGCATGAAGAAGGGAACCTTTGGTAGGTAGGATACCCCCTGGGGGCTGTAGACAGGTTGTGGAGAGATAGAATGAAGCTCTAGGAGCTAGGAGGTCCACCATGCAGAATGAATCCATGCATGCAAAATTTAAAAATGATGGGGAGAATATTCCAACACCCCCTTACAAGATATATTATGAGAAATAATTGAAGAGTATGGCCTTGGTAACTAAGACCAAGGCCATACTCTTGAGGGGGATGAGCCCTTACATGCTAAAAATATGATCTAGTTCTTCTATGATCATGTGGATCATCAGCCAAATCACCTCCCTCTCCCTCCCTCTCACCCTCTCCCACCCCTTCATCTCCCCCCTCCCCCGCTCTGCTCCCCCATGCCCCTCACACTCCCTCCCACTACCAACAAACCTCCCCATGTCCCTCTTTCCCTACCTATCACCCCCACTCTTGTTCCCTCTCACACTCTCCTCCCCCTCCCTCTACCCCTCCCCCTCTCCCTCTCCCACTCTACCCACTCTCCCTCCCTCTCCCTTACACCCTCTCCCTCTTCCTCCCCCCTCTCTACCTCACCATCCCACTCCCACCCCCAAGCACCCACCTCACCCTCTGACCTCTCTCCCCCTCTCCTCCCCTTATACGATGCCTCCCTCTCCCACTCTCATTGTCCATCATCCTCTCCCTCACTGATTCCTCCCCTCCCTTTCCCTCTCCCTGCCTCTCCCACATATATCTCCCCCTCCCCCTCTGACCCCTCCCTCTCTCCCTCCCCCTTACCCCTTCCCCCTCTCTTACCCCTACCCCTCCATTCCTCTCTCTCTCCACTCTCCCCCTCTCCTTACCCCTCTTCCGCCCATCCCACTCCCACTCATCTCTCTCCCCACCCCTCTCTCGCCACCCTCTCTCTCCCTCCCCTTTTGTTCCAACTCCAGACCATCTCTCCCTCTCCCCTTCCCCTTCTCCCTCCCTATCTTCTTGGCCCTCCTCATCAATCTCCCCCTCCCCTTGCCCCCTCTCAATCCCTCTCCCTCATCCTCCCCCCTCTTCCCCCCTTGGCCCATAGACTACGTCCCCCTCCCACTGCCCATGTCCCTCACCCTTTCCCTCTCTCCCTACCCCTCCGACCCTCTCCCTCCCTCTCACACTCTCCCACCCCTCTATCTCTCCCCCCCCCCCTCTCCTCCCCCATGGCACTCGCACTCCCTCCCTTTCCTGTTACACATGCCCCTCGCTATGTCCCTCTCTCACTACCTCTCAACCCCACTCTCCTTCCCTCTCACTCTCTCCCCAACCTTCCCTCTCCCCCCCTCCAAATCTAACTCCCCCTTCCTCTCCCCCTCTTCCTATCCCACTCCACCAGTTCTCCCACCCTCCCCCTCATACCCTATCCCTCTCTCTCCCCCCACTCTCTTCCTGTCCCTCCCCATCGCCCTCCATATCCCAACCCCATCCCCTCACCTCACCCTCCACCCCATCTCCCTCCCTCTCCCCCTATTCTTGCCTTCCCCCTCTACAGCCCCTCCCTCTCCCACTCCCATTGTCCACCCACCTCTCCCTCTCCCACTCCCCACCCCCATCTCCCTCTCCCACTCCCACTCCTCCATTACCTTTTCCTCCCCCTCCCACCCTCCATGCCCCTCCCATGCATATCCCCCCTACCCCTCCATTTCCCTACACCCCCTCACTCTCCCTCTCTCCCTCCCCATTAACCCTTCCCCCTCTCCCACCTCTCCCTTTCCCACTCCCCTAGCCACTCCCCCTCCTATCCCACTCTCTTGCACTAACTCTCTCTCTCCCTACCCCTCCATATCGCTCTCTCTCCCCTCTCCCCATCTCCTTACTCCTCCTCCACCCCTCCCTCTCCCATTCCTCTCCATCCCCCCCCTTCCCCACACTCTCTCTCCCTAACACTCTCTGACTCCTCTCCCTCCCCCCTCCACACCATCTCTTTCCCTACCCCTTTTCCTCCTCTCCCTCCCTCTCACACACTCCCTCCCCTCCATCTCCCTACCAACACCCCTCCCCCTCCCCCTACCAATGCCCCTACCCCTGTCCCTCTCTCCCTACCTCTCACACCCACTCTACTCCCCTCTCACTCTCTCCCCCCCCATCCCTCTCTTCCCCCCCATCCCTCACCCTCTCCCACTCCCCCGACTCTCCCTCACTCCTCCTCTCGCCCTCTCCCTCTTCCTCGCCTCCCTCTCTTCCTTTTTATCCCCTTCCCCAACCCCCATCCCCTTGCCTCTCCCTCCCTCTCCCTCTATCCTCCTCTCCTTCCCCAACTGCAACCCATCGCTCTCCCACTCTCATTATCCATCCCCCTCTCCCTCTCCCAATATTCCCCTACCTTTCCCTCCCCCTCACCCTTTCGCTACCACTCCCACACATATATCCCCCTAACACACCCCCTCCCTCTCCCTCTCTCCCTACCTCTCACCCCCAATATCCTTCCCTCTCACACTCTCCCCCCTCATCCCTCTCCCCCCCCTCTGTCTAACCCCTCTCCCACTCCCCCCGCTCTCCCTCACTCCCCCTCTCACCCTTTCTCTCTGCCACCTGTCCCTATCTTCCTCTTTGTCCCCCTCCCCAACCCCCATCCCTCTACCTCACCGTATCACCCATTTCCCTCCCTCTCCCCCTTTCCTCCACTCCTTCCCCCTCGCTCTCCCATTCTCATTATCCATCCCCCTCTCCCTCTCCCAATCTTCCCCTCCCCCCTCTCCCTGCCATTCCTACACATCCATCTCCCTCCCCCTTTCCCCTCCCTCTCCCTCCCCCTCCCCCTTTAACCTACCCCCTCTCCCTCTCACATGCAACCACTACCTCTCCCTCTCCCTCTATCCCTCCCCCTCTCCTTACCCCTTCATACCACTTTCCCTCCCCTCTCTCCCTCTCGTTACCCCTCTTCCACCCCTCCCTCTCAGACTCCTCTACCCCACCCCACCACCCCATACTTCTCTCTTTCCCCTCTCCCCCTCTCCTTACCCCTCTTCCACGCTCCCTGTCCAACTACTCCCCGTCCCCCCCGCTTCTCCACACTCTCTCTCCCTACCCCTCTCCCACTCCTCTCCCTCCCTGCCCTCCCCACTCTCTCACTTACTACCCCTCCGCCCCCTCTCCCTCCTTATCACACTCTCCCACCCCTCCATCTCCCCCATGGCCCTCCCCCTCCCCAAGCCCCTCTCCCTCCCCATGCCCCTCTCGGCCCCACTCTCCTCCCCTCCCACACCCCCCCCATCTGTCTCCACCCTTCCACCTCCCCCTCCCTCACTATCCCACTCTCCCTCACCCCCACTCTCATCCTCTCCCTCTCCCTCTGCCTCTCTTCCTCTTTGTCCCACTCATGCTCCCTCCCCAACCCCTATCTCCCTACCTCACCCTCTCCGACCTCTTTCTCCCTCTCCCCGTATCCTCCCCTCCCCCCTTTGCAACCCCTCACTTTCCCACTCTCATTATCCATCCCCCCTCTCCCTCTCACAATCTTCTCCTCCCTTTCCCTCCCACTCTCCTTACCCCTCTTCCACCTTCCCTCTCCGACTACTCTCCACCCCCCCTCCCTGCACTCCCTCTCCCTACCCCTCTCCCACTCCCCGCCCTCCCCACCCTCTCTCTCCCTACCACTCTCCCAATCCTCTCCCTCCCTACCCTCCTGACCCTCTCTCTCACTACCCCTCTGCCCCCTCTCCCTCCTTATCACACTCTCCCACCCCTCCATCTCACCCATGGACCTCCCCCTCCCCCTCCCCATGCCCCTCTCACCGCAACTCTCCTCCCTCTAACACCCCCCCATCCCTCTCCGCCCTTCCACCTCCCCCTCCCTCACTATCCCACTCTCCCTCACCCCCACTCTCATCCTCTCCCTCTCCCTCTGCCTCTCTTCCTCTTTGTCCCTCTCCTGCTCCCTTCCCAACCCCTATCCCCTTACCTCACCCTCTCCCACCTCTTTCTCCCTCTCCCCCTATCCTCCCCAACTCCCCCCTTTGCAACCCCTCGCTTTCCCACTCTCATTATCCATCCCCCTCTCCCTCTCACAATCTTCTCTTCCCTTTCCCTCCCACTCTCCTTACCCCTCTTCCACCTTCCCTCTCTGACTACTCTCCACCCCCCCTTCCTGCACTCCCTCTCCCTACCCCTCTCTCTCCCTTCCCTCCCCACCCTCTCTCTCCCTGCCCTCCCCACCCTCTCTCTCCCTAACCCTCTCCCAATCCTCTCCCTCCCCCGCCCTCCTGACCCTCTCTCTCGCTACCCCCTCCGCCCCCTCTCCCTCCTTATCACACTCTCCCACCCCTCCATCTCAACCATGGACCTCCCCCTCCCCCTCCCCATGCCCCTCTCACCCCAACTCTCCTCCCCTCTCACACCCCCCCCATCCCTCTCCGCCCTTCCTCCTCCCACTCCCTCACTCCCTTGCTCTCCCTCACCCCCACTCTCGTCCTCTCCCTCTCCCTCTTCCTCCCCTACCTCTCTTCCTCCTTGTCCCCCTCCTTCTCCCTCCCCAACCCCTGTCCCCCTACCTCACCCTCTCCCACCTCTTTCTCCCTCTCCCCCTATCCTCCTCTGCTTCCCCCTCTGTAATCCCTCACTTTCCCACTCCCATTATCCATCCCCCTCTCCCTCTCACAATTTTCCCCTCGCTTCCCCTCCCCACTCTCCTTACCCCTCTTCCACCCTCCCTCTCCCACTACTCTCTGTCCCCCCCCCCTCTCACCCTCTCTCTCTGCCACCCATCCCTGTCTTCCTCTTTGTCCCCCTCCCCAACCCCCATCCCTCTACCCTCGCCGTATCACCCATTTCCCTCCCTCTCCCCCTATCCTCCACTCCTTCCCCCTCGCTCTCCCATTCTCATTATCCATCCCCCTCTCCCTCTCCCAATCTTCCCCTCCCCCTCTCCCTGCCACTCCTACACATCCATCTCCCTCCCCCTTTCCCCTCCCTCTCCCTCCCCCTCCCCCTTTAACCTACCCCCTATCCTTCTCACATGCAACCACTAACTCTCCCTCTCCCTCTATCCCTCCCCCTCTCCTTGCCCCTTCATACCACTTTCCCTCCCCTCTCCCCCTCTCGTTACCCCTCTTCCACCCCTCCCTCTCCCACTCCTCTACCCCACCCCACCCCCCCATACTTCTCTCTTTCCCCTCTCCCCCTCTCCTTACCCCTCTTCCACGCTCCCTCTCCAACTACACCCCGTCCCCCCCGCTTCCCCACACTCTCTCTCCCTACCCCTCTCCCACTCCTCTCCCTCCCTGCCCTCTCCAGCCTCTCTCTTACTACCCCTTCACCCCCTTTCCCTCCTTATCACACTCTCCCACCCCTCCATCTCCCCCATGGCCCTCCCCCTCCCCAAGCCCCTCTCCCTCCCCACGCCCCTCTCGGCCCCACTCTCCTCCCCTCCCACACTCCCCCCCCATCTATCTCCACCCTTCCACCTCCCCCTCCCTCACTATCCCACTCTCCCTCACCCCCACTCTCATCCTCTCCCTCTCCCTCTGCCTCTCTTCCTCTTTGTCCCTCTCCTGCTCCCTCCCCAACCCCTATCTCCCTACCTCACCCTCTCCTCGTATCCTCCCCCTCCTCCCCCCTTTGCAACCCCTCACTTTCCCACTCTAATTATCCATCCCCCTCTCCCTCTCACAATCTTCTCCTCCCTTTCCCTCCCACTCTCCTTACCCATCTTCCACCTTCCCTCTCCGACTACTCTCCACCCCCCCTCCCCGCACTCCCTCTCCCCACCCCTCTCCCACTCCCCGCCCTCCCCACCCTCTCTCTCCCTACCACTCTCCCAATCCTCTCCCTCCCTGCCCTCCTGACCCTCTCTCTCACTACCCCTCCACCCCCTCTCCCTCCTTATCACACTCTCCCACCCCTCCATCTCACCCATGGACCTCCCCCTCCCCCTCCCCATGCCCCTCTCACAGCAACTCTCCTCCCCTCTCACACCCCCCCCATCCCTCTCCACCCCTTCCACCTCCCCCTCCCTCACTATCCCACTCTCCCTCACCCCCACTCTCATCCTCTCCCTCTCCCTCTACCTCTCTTCCTCTTTGTCCCTCTCCTGCTCCCTTCCCAACCCCTATCCCCTTACCTCACCCTCTCCCACCTCTTTCTCCCTCTCCCCCTATCCTCCCCTCCCCCCCCTTTGCAACCCCTCGCTTTCCCACTCTCATTATCCATCCCCCCTCTCCCTCTCACAATCTTCTCTTCCCTTTACCTCCCACTCTCCATACCCCTCTTCCACCTTCCCTCTCCGACTACTCTCCACCCCCCCCTCCCCGCCCTCCCTCTCCCTACACCTCTCTCTCCCCGCCCTCCCCACCCTCTCTCTCCCTGCCCTCCCCACCCTCTCTCTCCCTAACCCTCTCCCAATCCTCTCCCTCCCCGCCCTCCCGACCCTCTCTCTCGCTACCCCTCCGCCCCCTCTCCCTCCTTATCACACTCTCCCACCCCTCCATCTCAACCATGGACCTCCCCCCTCCCCCTCCCCATGCCCCTCTCACCCCAACTCTCCTCCCCTCTCACACCCCCCCCATCCCTCTCCGCCCTTCCTCCTCCCGCTCCCTCACTCCCTTGCTCTCCCTCACCCCCATTCTCGTCCTCTCCCTCTCCCTCTGCCTCCCCTGCCTCTCTTCCTCCTTGTCCCCCTCCTGCTCCCTCCCCAAACCCTGTCCCCCTACCTCACCCTCTCCCACCTCTTTCTCCCTCTCCCCCTATCCTCCTCCGCTTCCCCCTCTGTAATCCCTCACTTTCCCACTCCCATTATCCATCCCCCTCTCCCTCTCACAATTTTCCCCTCCCTTCCCCTCCCACTCTCCGTCCCCCCCCCCTCCCCGCACTCCCTCTCCCACTACTCTCCGTCCCCCCCCCCCTCCCCGCACTCCCTCTCCCCTACCCCTCTCGCACTCCTCTCCCTCCCCGCCCTCCCCATCCTCTCTCTCGCTACCCCTCTGCCCTCTCTCCCTCCCTTTCACACTCTCCCACCCCTTCATCTCCCCCATCCCCCTTGCCCTCTTTCTCCCAATGCCCCTCTCTCCCCCACTCTCCTTGCCTCTCACACTCTCTGCCCCATCCCTCTCCCCCCTTTTGCCTCCCCTTCCCTCACTTCCGCCACTCTCCCTCACTCCCCCTCTCACTCTGCCTCCCCTACCTCTCTTCCTCTTCATCCCCCATCCCCTCCCTCCCCAACCCTCGTCCCCCTACCTCACCCTCTCCCCCTATCCTCCTCTCCTTCCCCCTCGCTCTCCCCACTCCCCCTCCCCCTCTCCCTACCCCTCCCTCTCTCGCTCAGCCCCTCCTCCTCCTCTCCCCTTCTCTCGCACCCACTCTCTCTCCCCGCCCCTCCATACCATTTTCCCTCCCTCTCCCCCTCTCCATATAAAAGTAAAGAATTCGAATTTATTAATACCCATAATAAAATAACACGTAAAAAACAATCCTAAAAATAATAGTTTGACTTATCATATTGTTATTATAATTCCATTATACATATTTTCTATTTATATATATTTGTATATTATACTAATATTCCCTTCAATTTTCGTTATTTCATTCTTTTATATATATAAAAGCCTTTGTCATCAGCAATTTAATTCTTTTATATTAAATTGCCGATGACAAAGGCTTTTATATATATAAAAGAATGAAATAACGAAAATTGAAGGGAATATTAATATAATATACAAATATATATAAAAAGAAAATATGTATAATGGAAGAGAATTATAATAACAATATGATAAGTCAAACTATTATAGTTATGATTGTTTTTTAGGTGTTACTTTTAATTTGGGTTAGTAAGGATGGAGGGCTTTATTATTAGCAAGTTTCTATATTTTTCACGTAATCATTTCCGCATGAGCTCCATTCCGTCTACGTTTTATCTTTTTGGTCATTGATTTAGGTCGGCCCCGCCGGATATCGTGGCACTAACTCTCTCTATCATCGCCTTTGATTCACTTCGTTATTAACTCATTAAAATAGTTGTATTTAAGTTCATCTGGGCTCGTTAGTTATAACGGCAAGGATCTATCGAATTCATTTATTAGGTATATCTGTGGGATGAATTGTTCTATGAAGGTTTTTGGATTTTAAAATATTAAATGAGACTCGAATGAATATATATATATATATATATATTATTGAATATGGAATTATATATAGATATATATAAATAAATAAAATTTATGTATAATTTTTTAAATATGATTTTGTTAAAAAAATTATTATAATTTCAAATAAAAATAGTTATGAAATATTAAGAA